>JAOBYE010106337.1:0-19646 GCA_025403585.1 Parazoanthus swiftii | reverse complement strand
TTTTTCGGAGCTCAACAAGTTGTAGTTTTAATACTGTAAAGTTTGATCGGTACAGCCAGACAAAGAACTGTATCTTTCTTCTACCTTTTAAGTAAAGTTACGGTTGGTTGTTAACAAAATAAACATCATTTTAAATAAACGCTGCCCTCGAATAAACGCCGCCCTCAAATAAATGCCGCACCCAAATCATGAAAAATTTAATAAACGCCGCGGCGTTTATTCGAGGAAATACGGTACTGTAAATGCCCTAATAAGCCCCTCCTCTCTTATAAGCCCCCATCTAGAGCTTCAAATTTGTAAAAAAAAAAAGTGAAAGAGCAAAAACAAACAGTAAAGTGCAATTGTGGCATTTCAGTTCAGTACTTTTGTTGGAAAACAATGTGAATGCTATCTTGAATGATAACATTGCTGGCCTGGCTCAGAGTTGAGAAAGGCAAAAAGAACTGTTTGCATCATTAAAGATAACTATGTGAAATTTTATTTAAAAAGTTATTACAAACTTTTTATCAGGAAATTTTGAATAAGCCCCCCCCCTCTCTCTCTCCAATAAGCCCCCCTCTCTAAAAAGCACCTCCTCTGGAAGGTGTGAAATTTAATAAGCCCCCAGGAGGTTAATGGATTATTTACTATATAAGCAGTGGACAGTTGAGAGAAAAAATAGTTTACATGTGAAATTGTACCAATTTGATCACAATCAAATTGAAACATTTCATTGAAGCTACCAAAAAAACAGTGGAAACCCATACAGTACTTACTATAGAAAACTTTGGAACCAACCTAATGATACTCAAGTTTGAAAAGCAAACTTTTTTTCAACATCTGTATTTTACCACCCAGAGAACTTATTAAGGAAAATGATTGAAAGATTATCTCTTTCAGAAAAGAAGGCTTTACTTCCAAAAACCACTTCAAATTCTTATGTATTTTTCACTGGTCAGTTGTCTACTAAATTTTAAAAACAATTTTGTAACTCAACAAACCACAGAAACCTTCAACACTAAAATTCACACCATTTTTTTTTTGCTCTACTGACAAAAATTTACTCAAAGAGGAAGAAGGGGGAGAGGGAGGGTACTTTTCCTTTTTTTCATTACCTTTCAAGAGATTTTCATTGTATCTCTATCAAGTGGCCCAGGGGGAGAGGGAGGGTATTTTTCCTTTTTTTCATTACCTTTTTAAGGGATTTTCATTGTATCTCTATCAAGTGCCCCAGGGGAAGAGGGGGATATTTTTTCTTTTTTAAATTTTCCTTTCAAGAGATTTTCATTGTATCTCTATCAAGTGCCCCAGGGGGAGAGGGGAGATATTTTTCCTTTTTTAAATTACCTTTTCAAGAGATTTTCATTGTATAGATCAAGTGCCCCAGGGGGAGAGGGGCTTATTATTTCCAAGCACTTTTGAGAGGGCTTAATAGAAAGGGGGCTTAATAAATACAACAGAATTCTTTCATTCATCCATTTTCTGCACACTTGAGAAGAAAGACAATTTTCAGTTTTTATAATACTAAAATTGCCAATGTCTTGCAATTACACTTAACAAAAACTGTCTTGGAAAAAGACCAATTACTGTAAACCATCTTGCAGTAAGACATTTATTTCTAGTCAGCTGAGGGGTGTTTAAATAGAGAGAGGGGTTTAACTGGTTTCTAGCTTTAAAAAGGCGAGCTAATTAGAAGGGGGCTTGATAAAGAAATTATGGTATTAATGTGATTGATAAATTTGATAAGAGTGAAAAGGTTAACAGCATTGACGACAACATTTACAATCAACTTGTTTGTCAACAAATAGCCATTTATTTTGCAATATTTATATTTACAAATAGTAAAGATCAGTTGTAGTATAGAACTGTAACAAAAATACAACAAAGTAGTGACAGCTGCTTTCTAATATGAGACATAATTGCAACTCCACTTTAACTTGAAGCACTTCCAAGTGTGTTTTCTTCCTTCTTGGAAATACAGTTTCAACGACAGTTATAAAATCTCAGCTTTTTACATTGTTTTCAGACTTCTATTTAAATATTCTTGAGAACCATTTGATGTATCTTGAACTGAATAAATCCATACTGAACAGCAAAGTTGTATTGTGTAACTATAGAACAAAATCTTTTTTCCTTCCCACCCTTTAAAATTTCTGCAAACCAGCCACCTATGCCTAGAAGAGAAGAAATAGAAACCATTAGATCAAAAAAATTAAACTTTTACATGTAATTAATTTAGTCATACTAAAACTTAAGTGGGGTAACATGTAATTTACTGTATTTACTATTCTTAAATCTGAATCTTAATGAAGTTCTGTATGTTTTTTGCCTCCTTTGGACACTTTGGCAGTATAACTAAATATAAGCTACAGAGCTTAAAAAGCGAGGCCAAAGTACAATGGGCTTGGGGATCTTTAGTCTAACATTAAATATATGAGAAAAACATAATTACCAGACTAGTGTATTTTTAGCCTCTCAATTGTAATATATACATTTCTTCTTTCTTAAAATAACTTAGTTAAATTCTGACCAAGAGATATTTTGATTGGTCTAAAGGAACCAAAGTAAACTGTACAAAACCAGGAAACAAAATCTTACCTTTGCTTTGTTCTGCACAGGGAGGTAGAGTTTAAATTCTGCTGGTAGTTCATCTTCAGAGTAAAGTCGATCTGAGAAGTAAACTCGGCGGATGCGACAGTTGGCATGGATCTGTAATTAAGTATATCAGCACATTTTGTCATTAATTTTAATTTGTTTTCTTTGCAAACTCACTTTTTTTAAAACTTAAGCATCTTAACTTGACACCTCCTAACAATCTTATTGTCTGAATATTTTAAAGTAATTTCCATTTTAAATTATCAAGCCAAATAAAAATGACACCTTCACCATTTCTTGACAAAAGTCGGGAATGAAAAGAAATGTTTAACAAAAATCAAGTATAGAAACCTATGTTTCAAAAAGAGAGAGATGTAGGAGAAAAATAATAATTTATTTTCATTCCTAAAATTTAATTGATATGACGACAGCATTTTCAATATAATCCTAACAAAACTAATTTTTACCAAAAGTTGAGCCTTCAAAATAAAAATATTGGTGTTATTTTTTTATACAGGAAGCAAGAATATATTAAGTAACGCTAACTGAAAGTCTTTTGTATTGTAGAATATTACCTCAGGAAATGTTTAGAATTATGTACTGTCCATTAGCAACAAAATTAATATCCAAATTCACAAGCTTTTTCACCCTATTCTAAAGGTAAACACACATGAAGTTTTGTGAGAACTAATGTGTGTCACCTGCATTTAAAAATGTTGTCAATGTTTACACATCTTGTAATATTGATTTGTTTGAAATCATTTTAAAATACAACTTTTAAAAATATTTTTTAGTTCGAAAATCAGATTTAATTCATAAAATCGTAAATGTCAATTCCAAAAACCATTTCAAGCGAAAAGATATCAATAAAACACTTCACGTCCACAGGAAATAATTAAGCAGTTAACTTTTATTTGGAATTTTTCAATTTCAGTGTTTTGAAAAATTACTTTATGACTACAGGAAGCTCTATTTATTTGGTGTTAATTAATTAGAACAAGATGAAACAAGAGTTAGTATTGGTTTATACTAACCTGAACTCTCAACGTTTCGATGTAGTTTGTTCCATAGGCCCGTCGAGTAAAATCCGAAAGGTTGAACTGTTGAGGGGCAAACAAAGGATTCTTTGTAACAATGCAGATGTGTATCAGAAGAAATTAATTATCACATTTCTAAGGCAAAATGCCAACAATGCCGTGAGTTTCAAAAATATATTAACTGCAAATCAAAAGTATTATAGCTTGGAAAATATAATCCAGGCTAAACTACTCTTAATCACAAATGATTTAACTTGAAGTTATCCTATTTCATTGGATATGCAAATTAAAATCTTGCCTCGTGGATCGGACGAGAAGATTTGCCTCCAGTAACAATTCATGAACTACAAACAAAACGGCTTTAAAAAAACGGATCAAATTTGCTTCTTGAAAAACAGAAAAAATCCCAAAAATATACCTGAATCTGATTCCAACCATCGTCGAGTCTCATGGGCATCGTACAAATGAATGGTTTAACTCTTGTCGTTGACTGATAGTTGGACGCGCGGAATCTCCTTTTAACATTCTTGTCGTCTAGGACCTTAGTGTCAACAAAACAAGAATTTACGTGAGGCACAGCGATCTCTGGACTGCACACGTTAAATGACGCTCCATTTTAAAATACAGTATTTTAACAACACGTTTAAGATTAGTCTACAGTCTTTACCTGGACTTCAAAGGTGAAATATTTCTTCAGATTTTTTATGATCATAACGAGGAATGGTAGTTTGATTCCAAGGGTCTTCTTCGGATCTGCTGGGCATGTGATGAACGTTGTGCTGGAAACGAAAATCAAAAACAGTCACTTCGACATAAATCAAAAGCTCTGTGGCATTAACCACAGCCAGAAGTAAAACAAAACAGGCCAAAGATCTGGAGTGCTTCAATTTAATAATCTAGATTAATATCGGGCCTAATCAAGTACTCACTTCTTACCGACTTGACTTACCTAACATTCGTTCCAACTATTTCCAAAACTAGGGACTGGATATCGTTATCTGTTATTCTTTTGATATGTCCATTTCGAACCTGAAATTTCAAAGAATTTATATCAATAAAATGAAAGAGAAATCGCAGCATTTCCTTGTCACATGTAACCGTTGGGCATGGCGGTTCAACACGGTGATGGGAAAATCAGTTGCATATACCTGTTTATCCCAGATTTGGAGCGGCTTGCTTCCGATACTGTATAACACTGATAGAAATCCTGATTGAAAAGTGTTTTTAAACATCTTCTTATTCTTTTTTAACCCCGAAACTAAGAGCAAGAACCTCTAATTCCTTTCCTCCCTTTCGCTCTGTTGTACTAAGTGAACAAGTGGCTGTCGCTAGGAGAATTTGCGCCAAGTCCCCGTGTTTGTTCATGCGCGGCCCGCGTTGCCATGGAGAGGCTATGTATACAACCTCAATTTCATGCCGATTGCTTCAAAGCCGCTGACCAACTACGGAACGCGGGAAATAATACAAAAGAAAAAGAGAGCTCAAGAACGATCTAGAAGTTATTCGCGATCAGGCAAAAGCAGTTAAAGTCAAATGAATATAAGCTCAATTAGGAAATAAATTCTGACGAGAAAGAAACGGTGGAGGGAGTTGAAACTTTTTTAAACTGAAAAAGTTAAAATTCTTTAGAAGTTGTCTGACCAAACTGAATACGTCAGGCGTCGAAAACCGAAGTCCAACTGTTTTTAAAACTGACAGAAAATAACCAACTAACAACTTGGATGTGTGATATTTAATTTTCACATTTGAAGTGAAAAGTCTCTGGGATTTTCCTGCTAGTCTCACGGAAATACACCCCATCCTCCTGCAGTCCAAAGGGAAAGGTCAGAAGTGTGTATTCGATGGGCGTAACGACTAACGCCCGTAACGGTGCCGTACGGGTTGACCTCCGACTGTCTGAGTGGAGGTTGGTAATATAATTTCTGGCTGGAGAAATGCGTCATCTTTTAGCGATCTAACCTCAGAGATTATTACTTAGCAGACTTCTCATCATGTAGCTATAACCAGGCCCGTAGGCGGAGGGGGTGTGCGGGGGCGCAAGCAGTCCCCTCTTCCCCTCACGGACCAAAAAAACCGTTCAAGAAGCCGTAATAAGTGCATTTGTCCCATAAATTTGGCTTTTAAGAGTCCAAGTTCACGAAACTTATGAAACGTATTGGCTTTTTAGTCGATTTTAGAAGGCATACATGGAGTATGGAAATTATTGGTAACTAGCCACCCTTGGTTTGCACCCCCCTCCCCCACAAATGTCTTGTCTATCGGCCTGATGACGCTCGTGTGAGAAGTCAGATGCGACAGACAAAAACTGTGATCAGATGAGAGAGAATTAACATTTCATCTAACTGGTCAGGGGCAGATTCAGGAAAGGAGTTGACGAGTCTGGGCAATTTTTTTTAGAAAAACACTGGAAAGAGTGTTGTGAAGCACAGATGCCATTTCGAGCCCTCCCTGGTATCATAATCACAAGTTTGGGCCCACTTTTCAAAATTTCTTGATATGCATCTGTTGGATTTAATTGGATTGAATATAACAGAAATTTGAGTGCCCATTTCTCGTGTTTTTTTTTAGTCAATCAACTATTAAACTTAATTTTAAAAATTTTGCACAAAATTGTTAATTAACAGACACACAGATATACTGATGATCAGGAACTGAAAATATTGCTGCCATAAATGAGCAAAACCTTTAAGCATAAAACTATTTAACCCCCATACAATTTTTTTTTAATTTGGGAAAATGCAGTAAAATTATTACTAATTTGCATGACAAAGTTTTTTGTTCAGCTAAGCTACGACCAACAGCTCATTATCTAGAGACAAAATTTGCTATATTTACATCATTGATAAAAGTTACTATTAAAATTGATTTGACCTACTGTTAGGGATAATCAAGTTTTATTTCAAATCAATTTTCCATCTAAAGAATCAAGTTTTCATTTCAAAGAACCAAGACTTTTGTATAAGATCAAGTCTCAACAAGTTTTTTTTTTAATTACCCATGGATCACTGAAACTGTTGCAGTAAGCATAAAAACAATTCATCAACTTTTATATTACTATTTTAAAGGATTGGTAGATGGCTGTTGATTAACCTTTATTTCAACAAGGCTGTACATCACAACACTAGTAAATTTGCACACTTAACAAAGTTCTAATTTCAGATGTTGAGAACACAGACCACTGTTGCGGGAAAACATAATGATCAAATTTCTTCAAAAGCAAAAACAACCAAAAGCAATAACAACACACAAATTAATACAAAGAACAGAGCATTTATTTACAACATTTACGGGTGATAAAAGGAACAAAGTTCAGCTGCAGAGTTAATTGACTATAGTTCAACTATACACACATCAAGAGAGTTTCAGATTTCTGGTCCAAATTCAAAAGAAAAGGGAGCACTCATTAAGTCAGGCTATTGCGTTTAGCAGTGTTTAACAATGGTCTGACTTAGTGAGTGCTCGCTTTTCCTATTTGGATGGAAGTCTGAAAATCTTAATGCGTGTATAAAACACAACTTGTATTACAAGATGTCTGCACCTTTAAAGAAAGTTTGGAGAAAAACTTTTCCATCAGTTCCAGCAAATATTCAATATACATGTAATCTATACTATAGTTCACATCTGGACAAAGTCATATTGGAGCTTTCCTTGTAAAACAACAATTTAAGTTGTAGTTGATATGTCTTGATAACTTTCACAGCTTTGGGCTGTCAACTTCCAACATGATAAAAATTTATTGCATGAATGGGTCTCTTAACAAAGATCTTGTGATGACATGTATCTTCAGTTGAAACTTTGGAATAACACAGGCACTACCGCCTTCCTCCTCTTCCTCCACGTCCTCTACCCCTTCCTCGGCCACGCCCTCTTCCCCTACCTCGGCCAAGACCAGCTGCAAAAAAAACAAACAAACAAAAGGTCATTTTGGAGTCCAACATTGGAAATGTTACAAAAAAGGGTTAAAAAATCATCTGAGTACAAACAGACTGAGGGATAGTAAAGAAATTTTCGCCACAAGTTTTTCATATGCAGGAAGTGTAGCTACTCAAAACACATCAACTCTCATCTTGCTACATATTGTAGCAAGAAAGTTTCCATCTCTTACAAATATTCTCAGCTTTTAAATTTTGAATTCAGAGAAAAAAGGAGCCACCTATTATTAATTTTATCAGGGAAAAATGGTGCCAGGTTTATAAATATCTTTCCTCAAATAAACAGGGTCCATATATTTCATAGATCAAGTTTTATTTAGATTAAGGACAGGCATAAATAACTTCATAGCAACAAAAAATCCTCCAGTCATGTAGCTACAATTCTATAATTACAGATGTAATTAGCTTTTGTATGTCACATTTGAAAATGTATTATTGAGTTTGTATCTCAGAAATAAACGTTGTTGTTATTATTACTATTATTATCATCACCATCATCATCATCATTATTACAACATAATTGTGCATACCTGCTTCCTTCTTTTTTGCTTTTGACTTTGGAGCATCGTCGACCAGTAATGTGTCTAACGGTAAACTCTCTGGTAGAATGAAGTATCTAATGTTGTTTCCTCTAATACTTAGGGACTCTAAAGGAACTGGATCCTTGTTCTTTAGGGTCATTTTGACAGTTTTCAAGTGAGTATTCATACTCATATCCACCCCTGATGAAACAAAACATTAACACTGTTAAGAAAACATGTCAGTCAATCACTTCAACTTTTAGTGTCATGCTGTCGAGATAGTTAAAAACATGCCAAAGACCACCAATATCCAGCTTTATAATAGTCGCCACCCCAATATAAAGAAAATTTCAAATGTTTTTCAGGAACTTCATTTATTTGGGTTTTTTATATTTACACTGAACCCTAACTAAAATTTTCCTGGCACTTTGCTATACCAGGGTTCTGCTATGTTAAGGGATGCACTGCTAGAAATATAAAGAGAGGGAAAAGAGGATGATATCAGATTTCTTAGCCTCCTCCTCCTCCCTTTAGGCAACACTCAGCATGCATGTCTTTTTTCACCCTTTCCATTTTGTACCTTTATCCAGGAGAGCTGAAAAGCCCTCGAATCAGTTTTTAGGTACAATACTTGTATAATTTTTCCCTTCAGTATTTTCCTAGCACAATGTTTACTTCTTTTTATTTGGACACCCCTGACCACTTTCACATTTCAAATGTTGCAGAACTAGGCTCTTAAGCCTCGACTGGTTCTTTGTACATGCAGAGGGTGATGATTGCATCCACAACCCCAATTACTTTTCCTTCAATATCAAACAAATTAAACCCCTCAACCATCAAAACAAAGTGCACAATAAAACTGTAATTTTGCTGATCACTGATTCCAGTATTTCTTCTCTAGAGTCATAGCTTCAATTGATACACACACTGACACAGTGCATCAACCCTGACACACAAAGTAAAAAATAAAACAAACTTATTCAATCAAAGCAGTATGCTGTTTTATGACAAGATTTACAGAGAGTCATGTTAGCAGTTGTTTTTCTCATTTGTCCTTAATTAGAACTTCAGTTCAGTACGAACATAATGTCATAAAATACAGTGATTGACCAGTGCAGGTCTACGTGTATCTCTCAAGATTGCGTTTCTCAGAAAGCTTTCGATCAAAGTGGATTTAAAAAAGATGGAGTTGCCTGCAGCAAAGTTATAGCATAATCCAACTCACGAGAACAACTACAAAGTTTCGGTTACTAACAACACGTGCATAAAGTGCTGTCAAAATTCAAATGAACAAATCTGCAAACACAACACAACCACTATGTCCGCTAAAGTATTCTGGACATGATCCCGCTGCTCATTCAAAGTAAAACAATAACTTAGCAAATGTCGAAAACACTACCTGTTATTGTTCCGTGAACAACCGTTCCATTCTTCAGTTCAATTGTCACCGTTTCGTGGCTAAGTTTCATCAAAAACCTGCAAAACAAGCAGCAGTTTCAGCACACGATCAAGAGCAAAAAAAACAGCATTTGCGAAAAAGAAGACGCCAGTAGCACTAAACGTTTAATAATCTCTCTATTTACCTCACAAGTTTCATGGCTGCAGCTAGGATTCTTCCAGATGCAAGCCGATTCCAAAAAATTACCAAACTTTGATGATTTCAAAGATGGCAGCTATCGAGAACAACTGAACGTTGACCGACGTTCCATTCTGGTCAGCGGCGTGCGGCGCTGGACGTTCCAGTGGTCAGCCGCTGCCATTTATAACGTGGGCACCGTTGGAACAGACCACTTCTTTATCTCGTGTTTGTACGGACCTCCTTACTTTTGAAAATTTTACAATTAACGGTATCTGCTCGAAACAAATGAATATACGTCTGTAGCCTTGTTCACAACGCAATGAGTAATAAAGAAAATGTGTACCATTCCAAGGTTGTTACATGCAATTCAATGGTTCAGTCGTTGGTGTCCTAGCTTTCGGGCAGGCCCTTCTTGCGGGTTGGGGTAAAAGTTTGGGGAAAGAAGAAGAGACGCTGAGAGCGGAGGGGGAATGGCCCGCAGGCACGGGGGGGGGGTGCACGGGATGCAAACGTACACCCCTCTGAACCCAAAAAGGTCCGCATTTTGAGGTTTAATAAGACAATGAAGCCCAAATTGGTTTGTCTTAACAGTTGGTGTTCCCATAAATCAAAACAAAAAAAAGGCCAGAAGCGAGTTTCAGGTCCCATAAATTTGCACCCCCCCCCCCCCCAACAAAAATCCTGCCTACAGGCCTGGTGTCACCGCTTTCGGGGCAGATTCAGAAATTCTGGAAAAGGGGGAGGGGCTAAGTGGAATCTGTGCTCCAAATAGATTTTTTTTGTGTTTTTCTTAAAAAAAATGTTTTCAACATTGCTGACAAAAGGGGCCTGGGCCCTCTCAACCCCTCCCTTAAATCCTGCCACTTTCTTAGAGGCTACCAAAACTTGTGGCACACCGCTCACAAAATTGGTGTTACCCTTTAAAATCAACTCAAGGATCATCATTGACGTCAGAAGAGGGAAAAGGGAGAAAAAAGAGGGAAAGGAGTGAGGAAAGAGGAAATGAGGTGTCAGGTTGACAAAATGGAAATGTTTTGATGGCAACAGTTTCTTCTCATAAACTTTGCGTTATAAACATTTTTTGTTTACCTTTAAAACTATTATATTCATTCTTACCTGCAACTAAACTTTTTGTGTATTTTGATGAGCTCTAAATGCCAAAGTTTCCCACCCTGGCTATAATTTTCCAACCCCTTTTATTTAACTCAGAAACTACAATCTGTGTAAACAGCATTGTCTGCTTTTTTATTGTTTATTATTTGCACAAGTTTATGTTCTTTGACATGGATTGATAGATCAATCATCCGCTTCTTCTTGCTGCTTGAGGAAGGCCTTCTTCTTCTGGGCAACGCGAGCCATACGCTGTTGGCGAGACATCTTCTTGCGGTTCCATCTGAAAATACAGAAAAAATATTCTTTTAATCATTGAGGTCAAGCCAGTTTTACTTGCTGTTTTACAAAAATAATCTTTGATCAAAAAGAAAAACTGAACAGATATATATGGGCTGGCCCAAAGGCAGGGGGTGCATGGGCACAAATGCACCCTCCCCCCCACGGACCCAAAAAGGCCCGCATTTGGAAGTTTAATAGAAGATGAAGAAGACCGAATAGGTTTATCCATAACAGCACTTCCAAAAATTGTAATGACAAAAAAAAGTTCAATTTTATGAACTTTCTACCTCCCAACAAAATTCCTGACTACGGGCCTGTACGGGTAAGAGTGTAAGATATACTATTTATAACCATTCCATCACTTTGACACTAAAAAATCACTATCAACCATCTTGCAAAAAATATGTGTCAAAAATACACAAGATCATGGTATCATGTCTGTTCAAACCTCTTGGGATGGACATCTTTCTTTGGAGCCTCCTTGTGAACTGGGTTCTGACGGATGGCAGCATGAGCATTCTTGTACATCTGCTCAATACCATCAGCATCAATGCCATGTTTGATGTATTGGGAGAACTGCTTCTTGTATTTCTCCTCATCCTCATCCATCAGCTCCTTCATGTAGTTGGCTACATGCTGGCCAAAGATGTGCTTGTGGTGCACCTCGGCATTGAACTCACCGGACTCTCCATCAAATCCTGGGAATCGCTTCACACTACACAAAAGGTCAAAAAAGATATACCATTTCAAAGAGGTAATGCCAACTACACAAAAAGAACAACTTGATCAGTACACTTGACATTTTTCTTAACTTGTTCTTAACAAACTTTGTTACTTTGGTTGAAACTACACTCATGCTTAAGGACATCAGACTTTTTTTTAAAGGACTGACCCAAAGTGCACCATTATTTAGTGCCATCACATGCATCATGCATCAACCAATGTTTTTTTTATTAAAACTGTCTTTACTGGTAGCATCATTTAATTTATACCATTTAGAACAAAAAAAACCTAGTTGTTCAAGGTTTTAAAAGCCTTGAAATTTAGGGTTAGCAAAGTCAGCCCTCTACAACCATCTGGAAGGGGATCTTAACCCCTGCACTAACGAGAGCCCTGACAAACGGCAAAACAAATTAGTTCTTTTAAATCACAAATTGTCTCTCTCTTGCAAAACACGAGTTTGGGTTAAAAAATATGGAGGGCTTTCTTCTGTAGAGACTCAATTTGATTGATAGGGTAATTTTGTGTTTCTAGTTCTCTTCTGATTACAGCAACTTACTATAGACTCATTCCTACATGTGTTAGGATGACGAATTAAAACACATACATACCAACCAGAGTTGCAAGTGGTCCAAATCTACATTAACATTTATAAACACTATATTACCACAGAACATAGTTTTATCACTGACAACATACCTGTGTGGGATGTCGAGGCCACCATCCACAGCTCCCTTCAAAGCTCCAAACACCCTGGCACCAGTGGTTGTGCGTACAAGCCCCACATCCAAGAAGCAACGGAATGCCCCAGGGGACCCCTCCACACTCTCAACATTATACTCCTCACCAGTCACCTCCTCTGTGCCTTTGTAGATCTCATGCAAATTCAACTTGGTGAGCAACTGGAGAGAAAGATTAAAATCGGTTGGATCAATCATCCAAATAATTACAATGATGCTACTATGTGAAGTGCTATAGGCATAATTCAGAGAACTGTGTGCATTATGGAAATTGAAGCTTTTCATATATATTGTTCTCATTAATGTCACATCAAAACAATAGATAAAGAGAGAGATCAACCAGGTACATTCCCCTGTTGGGGGGTGATACTTCTTAATCAGCCAATGGGTACAGGACACTGAATAGAGACTGGAGTAACAAGAATGGGGTCACATAATTTTTATGAAAGTGTAGAATGGGGTCAAATGGAAAACTTGAAACAACTCAAATGACTGAAAAGTATTGATCTACCTTTTACAAACAATAATTATTGCTAAGAAATTATAGCAAGTTAAATATGTGTTTAGGTACCTATACCTTTTTTGTCATGGATATCTGGTGAAAAAACATGCGCAACAGATGGACTGATGGATATTGACTCAAAAGTGACTATAAGGGGCTAGGGGTGAAGAGAGGCCACACCCTCTTCCTGTGGTCCATTACTGAGCTACTGGCTCAGATAAGAAATGTTTTAGTGGTTATACTACACAAGTATTGACCATACTTACACGGCGTGCAATAAGTAATCCAGTGCAATAAGCTGCTGAGTAGTTGGTCAACCCGACCTTGATGCCATAATTGGGGAGCTCATGTGCGTAGGCTGCACACAGAATGACATCTCCCTCAATTTTAGCATACGCTATCTGTAAATATTGTAAAAATTCCCTGTTAAACCGACAAAAAGTCATTTATGTAACAAATTACATACAACTACAATAACTCTTAGCATCCCACAAAGCTTATACCGCACAAGTATGAGAGTTGAAGAGAGTCTAAGCTCTTAACAGGCTATATCAAGTCGATAAATTATTATTATTATTATTATTACTGTCTCATGTTGGTCACATGACTCTCATCGACACCATCTTGTCAAGGTATGCGTATAACCTGGAAACATACCTGACAAATGATGTCCTTGTTAGTAAAACGTACTACAAGGCGATACTTGGGGGTATTGTACTTGTTCTTGTCTTGAGTGACCAGGCGCTTGCGGGCATAATAGTCAGTTTTGCCCTCTGAAAGAAAAACCAGCAACAGATTATTTTTTGCAATAGTTTAGCATATGCATTGGTGAAAATCAATCAGAAAAAACTGAACCTTTGATATCAGCCAATTACCATTCTTGGCTCGGATTTACTATATAAAATTTCCATGTCATGTCAAAGGTGCTTGTATCCCCTTTCCTACCAAATGCATACTCTTTTAGAACACTTTTTCCCCTTAAACAACTCAATTTAGAAATCTTCCTTTTTTCTTTGCAGTACCCTAGAAATAACGGATTGCTAATTTCAATCTCTAAAATGGCTAGCACCCTCTACCTCCAATAACAGAGAGTGAGAAACGGGTCTGATTTTATTGGAGCCAGGTAACCCACCAGCAATCGATAATCGATAAATTAATTGTCATCTACCGTTGACGATGAAGCTCTCCCGAAATTTCTTTATTTTTATTTTATCGACTGGTCACACATTTATCGACTTTCTTTGACAGTGAATAATGATTTAATCTTGCTAATATATTTGTTACTCTTACTGAAACATGCGTGTCCACTCCAAATGTCGCCGAAATAAATGTGAAACAAAAGTGAGTAAAGACCACAGGATTGTCGATTTCATTTACCTCGCCTTCTCTTGTACTTTACTTGAAATCGCTTGAAGTATGCCTTGTTCTTGATGACTTTTACGAACCCCTACGAGAAGCCACGTGAAAAAACGCGAATTAACCATAACACATTCACAACAATCCAGATGAAACTTTATCCATTTTCATCGTTCAACTCACAAACTCCTTTGATGAAAGCACAACGTAAGTCAAAAATATACTTTTTATTCTGTCGCTTCTGATAGGTTTTACACTTTTATTGCTTACCATTTTATTTATAAGCCCGTATTTTTTCGGACCTCTTCAGGTAGCTTCGGCTGGAGGTTGGCCGTAATGGAAAGAGAAAGAAGTTGTGCGCGAACGTGGATTGTGGGAAAATTGATCGGCATCTTTTACTTCCGGTTGTCGCGCAGAGAGTTGTGGGATGCAACCAAGTTTGTTATTGTTCTGTTGTCACAGTTACCAGTTCGCAGAAATCAAATCCAAGATGGCGATGTCGGACGTGGATGTGAGCAGTTCTGTTGATCAAGATGAAGATCCTTTGGGAGAACTATCTGACGAGGAGTTGTTCAACCTGGTTCAGGAAACGCTGTAAGTTATTTTTTTCATACTATTCAAGTCTTTTAAACAAAAATAGTCGACTTCCTTGAAATTTTGTACCAACAAAAACATACCAAGGCCATCAACTAAAATCAACATTTAGTGATTTACATTGTGACTGAAAAATAAATTGTTTTATACTGTGTTTTCTGTTTATACATTTAAGATTAACACGGAATCGTTTTGTGTCGAGTGAATCAAAACAAATATGATGATTGTATCGTCTAATTCGTCCTTAACAGCCCTTCCTACCTTTCAGTTTTTGTTAAAGGCAAATTTAGATGATAATGACTGATGATAATGACTGATGATTACTGCTTGCTAAAGTGTACACAACGCTAATCAAGATTAGGCTCCCCGTGATAGTCAGAAATCGAGATGGTACATGATTTGGTGCCATCTTGAACTGCGTGATTTTAAGCTTGGCATCTGACTGGGTATCTCCTGTCATGCGTGTGACAAAGCTCCATTAATGGCAGTCAGGCAGATGTGCCACAATGACCAGTTTACTTGAGAGACTATATTAATGTTAACATAACATACCTTGAGACATTATCACATAACTTTGGTTTGTTCAGTACTGCTAAGAGAGTCCTAAATTAAAGATCTATTTCAAGTAGTTATTTTGTTATGGAGGCAATACAGTTTAACAACTGTAGTTTAACAGCTACTTGCACTGGTTGACACACAGCTAGATGAGGGATCCTAGAAATGCATTCCAAAGATTTTAACAAGAGGTTTTAATTTTTATCTATAAATCAGGTAAACATTATTAAAGAGGAAAGGGGGGCTCTGGCCGTTTTTCTTGGAAAGGATGAAGTCCTGAAAAATAAAGCTTTGCAAATTGGGGTGAACAAATTAAAATAAAAAGTTATCAGTTTCTGATCTCTCCCTCCCCTCACACACACACACACACATGCTTGCATAAATAACAAAAGGCCCCTATTTTAACATTTCATGATGCAGCCTTATTATGAGTGTAGACATAGGTGAAGTCTCCTTTGGTATTGTAACTACTCTTTAGTCGACCTCTCGAGCTTTGATCACAGACCATTCTTTAATTGTACATGGTGTTCCATTTAGACATGCAAATGAAGTGCTTCGCAATGAGACCACGATGTTTGAGAAATACTTGAAAAGAGTTGACCCAAAGGACATTGGACTGCAAGCTGCTCATGGTGAGAAACCATTCGATGACCTTCCAATAAAACTTTATCATTATTGAATCATTTTTTTGCAACTTCATTCTTGTTAGACAGTTTGTCGGTCTGTCAGCAGTTGGCACAGTTACATACTCCGAAAACCTTTAGTGATAGAAGAAAATACTTTTGAAAGTGAATAGTTAATTATGGTCTATGAGTCACTTATTGCTTACTGTTATCATTGTAGCACCAGTTCCCTCCCAACCACCCATAGAAGCAACTGGTCATAGGGGACTGCGTAAGAGGTCAAAGTCCAGGGGTCCTTCTCTAGACAGGTAAGGTTTGATGAGTTTTCTCTGGTATTTTTCATGAAACATATTAAAGTACCTGATCGCATGATTGTATGTGATACTGTAAAAGTTTAATCTGATCCTTTCATCATCAAGTGCTCCTTAAAGCGATTTTTAATTTTCTTATTGGCTAGATAGTATGAATCAAGAATTGATTGATAAAACAATGGCATTTTTTATATATTGACCATAATGAAACTGTAGCTAGCTCACACATCTTCATGACAAAAGTACCTTTTTTATAATACTTAGCAGTGCTTGTATAATATATGTGCATGTAATAAGTGGGCGGCAAAACAATGTTTGCAAAAGGTAACATTATCTCCAAAGGGGATTTGCATCTGGGATGAGAGTAGCAACTAAGAGGAAGGGGAGAGGGAGAAATTAACTTTGGCACTTGTGTGGAATAGTTTATGGATCCAAACATTGTTTTTTCATTAGACATCTAAAGCTGAATGCTGAACAAAAGTGTGACATTGCTCAGAGAGAGCTGGAAGAGCTGAGAGATGACATTGAAAATCTACGAGATGAATCAGAAAAAATACTGGACAACTTCAGGGTAAGTTAATACCAGTAAGTTCCATGTTGGTTTTGCAGAGGGTGGTTGTCTTGAACTTTTTTGAACATTTGGATATATAGATCTTTGAACTGTGGTGTAATTATAAACTAATATGTTTTTCCCTTTGCAGGCAATTATGGAAGAAGCTGACATCCGAAGTGCTGAGATAAAAAAATCATCATATGAATTTGACAGAGATATTGTGAAGGGAGCAGTAAACCAGGTAAAATGAGTTTATTATCATATATTACCATAATTATCTTCACTTGGAGTTTAACTCAAACATAACTTGACCACCTTTTGGCGTTATATTTTTTTCAACTTTACATGAAGTCTTGCATGGTTATAAAAAGTGATACAAATAATTATTATTATTATGTCTGTTCTTCACAGGACATGACACTGTCTGTTGCAAACTTTTCAAAAAAATTGGTGATGCAAAAATATTTTAATTTTCCATTATTGTAAATTAATCTATAGGTAAATCGGTCTATTTTTCTTTCAGAGGACAACCCGTGTTATAGCTGAACGAGTTACGAGATACTTTGAAGACAAGATAAGAGCTCGGGTAAGTAGAAGAAATTGGTGGTATAGATTCCTTTCAAGACCTGAGATGTTTATATTCAAATTGTCACAGATACTTCAATGTAGACTAACTAGCCCAGACAAGCATTTCAATGAAGCCTCCTACACAGTTTGAAAACTACAAATCTATAGAAAAACCAATCAAGAGATTTTATTGGGAATGTACTCTAAGATCTTTAAATACTAAGAATATTCTTAATGTTTATTAATAACCATCAAAAACAAAATAATTATACACATTAAATATTTACCTGTTTTTAACTTTGTTGATCAACTCTTGTTTTTTTTCCAGGATACACTGATAGAGAAGCTGCGACTTAAGAACTCAACTTTAAAAGTGCAGAAAAGAAAGTTACATATGCAGTTGAAGCAGGTAACTGTGAAATAATATATTCTTCATAATCGGTGTGACATAAAATTAAAGTCGGTGTCTTACACATTTTGTACTCATCATGGAAAATCTGGAAAATTATTAAATTTCAGCTTTTCCAAGTCCAATCCTGTAAGCTAGTCCAGGAAAATCATTAAGTCACATCAAGTTGTACGGATATCAGATCTGTGGAAAGCAAAGCAGACTTACATATTGTCAAATCTCAGCAAGCAGCTTCATGATCATTATTTATTTTAATTAATCTATAATTTCCAGGAAAGTTTCAGATTATTCTGTCGATTTAGAACATTAGTTAAGATCTTGGAAAGTCATTGAATTTTTATGTAAAATAAATTGTGTGTACAGACTAGGAGTTTCAAAATAATGAACTTGTAGGAACTGGTACTGGTAGGATAGGAGTTAGAGGTTTATTGAGGGCTAGAGATACTCGCACAGACAGAGTAAAGCTGTAGTAAAAATAGATGTCGAAAGTGAGATAAGTAAATAAATGTTTTTGTGGTAAATAATTATGTAATGCCAAGTGCTTTGAAACCCATGCAAACCTTGCCCTTAGTTCAACCCTGTATTGCTGCATGGCGCATGTTGAATGTTGCTGTTGTGTCGTTTTACCAGAAAGAAGAGATGGGGGAAGTTCTTCATGAGGTGGATTTCAACCAACTAAAGATTGAAAACCAGCAGTATCTGGAGAAGATTGATGAAAAGAACCAGGATCTGCTGCGACTCAAACTGATGACCACCAATGTACAGCAAATCCTCAGCACTTACAAGGTCAGGAATCAGCTTGACTCTTAATTAGCTTTTACTTTAGATCGGCCCTGCTATAATTAAGATGTCCATGGGCTAGCTAGAGAACTCCCACAACTTAGTGATGGAAATCTGAAAGTTGATCTAATCCATAAACCTAAAGGAATGGTACTACATTTTACTTGCTAGTATTGCACTGAGATATACGTCTGTCTCCAAATATATTTTACCCAAAGGTTTATGGTTAGTTTAAAACTTTTTTTTTCAATCTCTTCCAAAACAGAAAAAGTTACACACACTGACGATGGAATCTGGAAGGCTTAGCACAGAAATAAGCCAAAGAAATGAGTTGCTATACAAAATAGATGCCGAGACCAAGATGGTGGAAAAGGTTGGTGAGCTTTATTATGCAGTGACTGAAACTAGCAGCAGTCTCGTGTTACATGTAGTGCGAATTAATTTGAGACACCGTCTCCATTGAGTTTTTAGTATATACAAATAGGTAAAACAAACCAGTTTTTGTCAACATTTGCACATTTATTTTTCCAATTGAACAGAGTTCAGTAAGTTACCAAATGTTTTGAAAGTGATTGGGGTAAAAGTTTAGATTTTAAAGCTAAATCTTATTCAAACAAACATCTTTGTTTTTTCTTTCCCTAAGGAGCGAACAAAGGCTGAGACTGTAAACTCAAGACTCAAGCAACAGCTAGCAGACTACAAAGTGCCGGATGTATGTAACCCTTTTGAATAATATTTCGATTGGGATAAAATATTTTATATGTATTTCATTTAGACAATTAAGAGTGGCTGACTGTAAGAATCAAGAACTCGCGGACAAAACTGATTTTTGAGATTTCTTTGTTTTTTGTCCAGAAAACCCCTTTGGTGAACTGTTATCGAAAATCATAATAAAACTTTC
>JAOBYE010106115.1:0-19648 GCA_025403585.1 Parazoanthus swiftii | reverse complement strand
TCTCTCTCTCTCTCTCTCTCTCTCTCTCTCTCTCTCTCTCTCTCTCTCTCTCTCTCTCTCTCTCTCTCTCTCTCTCAGCGACGTGTTTGGTTACAACCGGATCTCAGGTGGAATTTCAGAAACAGCTGCTCAATTACTAAGAGCTATTAAAATTGCTGCTCACAGCTGAGCCTTTTTTGTGAATCGTCGCATTAGTGCGACACTGAAATGAAAGTGTAACATTCTGTGGAACAAAGTAAACAGTGAAGTTCCGCTTTTACGAAGTAATGGTCTGCACAAGAAAAAAAAGCGAAATGTCAAACATAACTAGGAATAGATTTTTGTTCTGATTTTAGAAGGGATGATAAAAAGCTTTATTTTCTTGTCCAAAGTCAAATTACTATATTGAGTGCAGAGATGTACACGAATTAATTGCTCAGTGAGTCATTTGTCTTGTAAAAAACAAGATCCCATTTCTTTCGCACTAAAATTTTGGATGAATGCATCTGCACCTCTTCACTGTCCAAACTTTTCTTGAGTCACTGAAACTATGAAGACAAATTAAACCTGGAGGCCGAAAGATTGAGAAAATAGATCGTATTTATCACGGATTGGTCAGAAAAACTGAACAACTATTACTAACTTACGTCTAGTTGTGCAATGGTAAAAAAAAACATAAAAACTAGTGATATTCTACAGGGATATAAAATTTGGGACATGGAACCACAGGAGAGGAGGGGGGGATGAGAAGGGAGGGGAAGGGGGAGAGGGGTCAGTGGAACTCACGTCACCTTCTCTGGATGGCCTCTTTTAAATTTTGCCACAAGACATCTCTTAGCAAACCATGTGTTTCTTTTTTATATTTAAAATCTGTAATCACATACACCTAAGCTCCACCATTTACCAAGTCATCTTATACTACACATGCACAAGGTCTGGGGACTGGGATTGCGGGGCGGAACGGGGGAGGGGGGTTTTGGACAGGGGGGAGAGAGAGGGGCACACATTCAACAAACCTGACCAGAAAAATTCCGGTAGTTGCCGAGTTTTTTTACCCTTTCCCTGTTAAACCTGTTAGAAGGATAGAACTGAAATTTCCAAATTTCAGGTTTAAAAATGGCGGACAGTACACCGGGGATTACGCCAACGGGCGCAAACACGGACAAGGAACGTTCATTTACCCGGATGGCTCCAGGTACACGGGGAACTGGATCAACGATGAAAAACACGGTACTGGGACCTACCAGTACCCTAACGGGGACATATACGAAGGGGAGTGGTCACAGAACCAGCGTCATGGACAGGGAGTGTACACGTACAAGGAGACTGGCACTAGATACCAGGGCTCTTGGAGCAACGGGAAAATGGAAGAAGCAGGAGATCTGATTCACGCTGATCACCGATACGTTGGCATCTTTCAGAATAACCTGCCCCACGGGAGGGGGAAGTACATCTTTGATCACGGCTGTGAACAGAGGGGGCGGTACCAGCTGGTGGAAGTTGTCGTGGAACCGGAAACTGAAGAAGAGGAAGCGATAACGGAAGTGAGACCACGATGGCACTGTGAGGAGATTGTGTCCCTAAACTGAATCAGACCATGCGTAGTCTCCCTGATAAACGTTTCATAGCGGACACCACAGTGGACTGTGACCACGTTTATTGAAAACGCCTTAGCAAACTCCGATCCAGTCTTTTGGAGCTGCCTGCATCCAGCTGATCTGAATTTTTTGAAATTAGCCAATCAGGAGCAAGGTAGCCTGCAAAACCGTGTATCATCTCTTAACTTTTTCAGTAGCCCAACTGAGAGACCAAGATTCGTGAGAACAAAACAAATAGCTTGGCGGCCTAAACTGAAGACGATTTTATTCTTTGGCGTTTAAGAGACTTAATCTTCTTCTCAAAAATTCTTCAATTAACTGCAGGTGTCATGGTATACGGTTTTGCAGATTACGTCACATTGTCAGATCAGCTGGATGATATTAAGCGACGAGGGGGTAACTCAAGTTTGTCGAGAGAGGCACAACAGCAGAAAATAAGACTTCCATTCTTTACTTAACACTAATAGATAAAGATCTAGTTTTACTTAGAAGGAATAGAGCCGAAGGGGGTTGGGGGTGGTTTGGGGTTCGCCTAACACAATATCTCCGAATAAAAGTTCGTCCAATGCCCTCAGGTTACGTAAATTAGCATTTCAGACATCGACGTCTCACGGCTTTGTTTTTATTGACCCCTTTTCGTCTTTGTTCCTATTGTTTGCAAACTCTTGTTAACGCTGGTAATTTGTATAAAATTTATCTTAATCGCACCGAACCAAGATGTAGTAGGAGCTGCGCTATGAAAACATTTTGTTTTCTGTTTTCAGAATAACACTGGCTTTAAAGAAAAACGTTTTCAATTTGTATGTGTTTGCTCTCGATTTTACATGTTCAACATGATTGAGAACCTCGGGCGAACAAAACTCATTGTTTCCCAAGGGGAAAATCACTAAGTGTGTAATATTAAAGAGGCTGTCTCACGGCAGAATCAGTGGCCTTCCCCGCTTTCACAAGTTAATTTTCTATGTTGTTTAGCCAAAGAATTTTAAAAGGAATATCTTTAATAATCCATAAAAAAAACGTTTACCTTTGTTTAATGCGCTTAATACTAATTTGTTACTCCGTGCGCTTTACACCATATCGGCCCGGAGCATTAATTAAAAACAGAACAAAATTACGCCAATCAAAGACAGACCATCTGTTCCATTTTCTTCTTGAAAAACTTAGGTTAGTATCTAGAACAGTGCTTGTTTTAAGATATTTTACATCGACACTTACTTTTCTTCACAATGAACCCAAGAGTATGCGCAAAGCTTTGAATGGTCTTTTTTAACTTACAATATATCAACGGAATAAACAGTGTCCAATATTGTTTCCAAATTGTTGGCGACTAAAAATTTTCTATTATTTAATGAGAATAGGTTTTCTTGCGAGAAATAGCTCGTGTTCAACTGAAACGGATACAAAAGTAGAAAGTTCACCTTGCAGCGCGACATGCAACGCCCATGGAGTTGATTTTTAAATCCGAGTATCCCTGTAGTCGGTTCGGTTTAGTTGAGGCGTTGCACTCTTCTCAGTTTCCAGACAACAGATATGTTTGTTTTCCCCATTTGTACTTTTCACAACCGAGGTGTTTGTAATCGAAGTTTCTGTTTCCCTAATGATTGTTTGTTAAAGCACCTTCACCCCTCAACGCTCTGCTCCCTCCCTCTTCCTTGCGCAGGTGCCACATACCATCCGTTGTTTCCGCTGCAAGTGGAAGCATCGCTTGAAGCAATTTACGTTGTTACAGGCACGGAAATGGACCAGAAATTTACCTGTCGAAATGTAGGACTTGGCTTCACTTTCAGTTCAAATCATTTGTCACAATGGCAGCGTTCCCATTTACGACTGCAGTTGAAGTATCAGTTTGTTCCTCGCGCCCGGGATGAAGACAAAAAAAACCAGGCTACAGAAGGACGATTATGATAATTACGGTGAAAACAACGACCATGGATATCTCCACAATTGCACTAAACGCCGCATTTTGGCTCCGGTTGATCTTGTAACTCCAGTTGTTTTGAAATTGAGCCATGTAGGTTTGCTTTGAAGATCGATCAGCAGTTCGCTTCACCAGACTGACTTAATACTTGTCATCGATACTGATCCTCTACACCCACCATGGCCAAAACCTGCTCTTGAAAGCTATGAATATTTAATATAGATTATGTTGACTGACAACTGTAATTGGCTTCAATTTAGCCGAGATCTGTGTAACTGGTCACCTTCTTGCTTCACGTAGCATTATATACAAGTTGTCGCGATAAATATAACCTTTTGACTCCGTGTGCCATTTTACAAAACGTCTGACAGTAATTGTTACCCTTTTGGCACCGCGACCCACTTGGCAAAACTTTTTCAGAGTTATTGTCCCTTTTGGCTCCGTGCCGTGTCATTACACAGAACTGTTTCAGAGAACTTTTCCCTCTTTAGCTCCGCGTGCCATTTCACTATTTTAGGGTACTTGGCATCTTTTGGCTCCGGATCATTTTACAAAACTGAGTCGAGGTAACGACACTTTGCTAGTCCATAATATACAGAAAAATCCTCTTACTGATCACTTTGTATTGGAAATAACCATTCGAGCAATAACTCGAAGAAATACAGAAGTGGAATATTTTTATGGCACTTGCTTGTCTCGCGTATGCCTTTGAATTTCCTAAAGCGAAGTTCCCACGCTTAATGGAGAAAGCGCTTCTAACACAAGACCACTACACAAGTTCTTTCAAATATTTATTGAATCGATATGTTACAAATCGTAGCAAAATTTCTATACCAAGCTACCGCAGCAGCAACGATTCACCAACATTAAATAACTAATATTGATCCCAATTTGTCGAGCCTCCGATACGAACCAAGGCTCTTCTTCATTCCAGTTAGTTAGATCTGTCTGCTTACTACATTGCACCAGACCACGTTAACTGTAGACGAAAATTTCTGCTATTTTACATTCTCGCATTTCTCCACCAAAGGAAATGTGAAGAGCCTTTTACAAAAAAAAACTTTTCACAGATAATGATTACATTTTTAAATACAACTCTAAGTCAACAAAAATGTATATTTTTCTAATTCATTTGATTATGTACGGTTATGGAGATGGCAATTGCATTTGTGAGTGAGGACAATGTTGTGTTCCACGTTTGTGGTCCCGGCGTCAGCTTGGTAGATGTTCGTGGTTGCATGGAAAGCGGTCAAGGTTAGTTTCGCTGCATCACTGCTATTGTCCAGTTCTAATCTAAAACATTAATTACTTATGAAATAATTGTAAAAATTCGGCAGGAATACTTAATTTGCAGAACTGCTGGTTTGCACTCAATCCCCAGAGACTGGAAAGACAAAGGGCGTGGCGGCCATGTTGGTGGACACAACAAAAGAAAGTAATTGCAACTCTATTGTTATTGTACATCAACATGGAGGCTATGACGTCACATGCAAATCAAGAATAACACATGCGTACAGTTGTCAAAAAAGTCGGCGACCGGCGAACTTGATCGCCTATTGTGATCTGAACGCCGGCCAAAAGCTTGTATTTTCTGGCAAGCTTCTACACATCGTGCAGACTACTCCCTAGGTGGGCCTTCTAGTTCAAAACACGGCAGCTCTGATGCATCTTTAAGAATTTTCGTTATTCGCGTATTTCAGCTCTGTGCAAGACGCGGTGTAGAAAGTTCCTTTGATTGCTATCTGCCTTCTTATTTACGTCAATCTAAGGATAACGGAATTGAAAGTGTTGCGGCCCGGTTACTCCAAGAAACATATGATACATACTTTTTGGTATTTGAAACTCAGTTTCTCTGAACCAATGCACAGCAAAGGAGCAGAGTCTTACGTACTAGAAAACCTAATTTGTATAAAGCCCATCCCGCTGGTATGAAATTCAGTACAAAACTTTTCCTCAAAGGACAGTCGAAACGCACATCAAAAGATCTTTCGAAGCAATAAACTATCTTAGTTTGGGTCTTAGAAATATACGAAAGAAGATCAATCTGTTAATTGTCAGGATTAATACAGAACTAATTTTGTCCTCGCCCCTCTTTTGTCCTCCATTAAACTCTGAATAGCTCGGCTATTGCTGGGACATCTTTTCCCACATGGCCGCCATTGCGGAAGTTCTTCTCTTGCGCTTTTCCTGCACGTTAAAAAAAGAACACGAATTATGCCAAACGCTACAACACAGCATAAACATTCAGGGTTCGAAATTAATGGAGGAGAAGGGGTGAAATTGGCCGATCCTAGTCGTTTAATCAGTTACCAGTGGGTCGGTTAAACTATCTCAGAAACCTACAATCTTGGGCAAAACTCCTCGAGACCTCAAAACTAATTGAATAACTGACGTTGTCAACTTAAATTTTTGTTGACAGAAATAAAAACCCCATCCCCCTTCATAATGTTGGTCCGACTGAAAACAACATTGTATGGGGGCAGGCTAATGTAGTGTAAGTATAATGAATGTAATATTAATAATAATATTAATATAATTGAACCACTAAAGCAAGGTGGTACCATTTAATAGTAATTAAACTGACAACCTTGGTCCTCACGTAGTCAATCACAAAAAAAAACGCCTCCCATCCCCCCTCGGGAATAAAAACTGTGATCTCTTCAATCGAGCAGTACAGCTTGCTTCACAATATACAAAACAAACTGTATGTTTTAAACTCAAACCTAATTCTTAACTCGGATCAATCTTATCGTTTACTGCTATCAAGACGGTATTTAGAAAAAACCCCGAACGCAATCCTATTTCGGAATACGAAACACAAACCTTTTCTTCCTGTGCTTTCCGAGCACGTTCGGCTTCTTCCTCTGCTTTTCTCTGCATACGATAAGTCGACGTTAAGGTTAAGAAAAGTTTTTAATTGAAATCAATTTTTTGTTCCAAGTAACAGAAGGTTTGCCGGACACTGATCAGAGAACATGCTGTTGATCACATTAAGAGTTATCCTCGGAAACCCAGGGTGTTGGGAAGAGAAGACGAACAGAGGAAAACAAAAACGCGGAGGGAAGGGGGAAGAGTGGGATCCCTTTTTTCCCTTTGCCACTGCTGTCCTTCCCTCCCTCCCCGTGTCCTTGCTTTTGCCCTCCCGACGGCCTGAGTTTCCGAGGGCGATTGAGAGTGGGAGGAGGTGAAGGGGCCCGATAAACTCCAGCACTCAAGCTAAACAATCGGCATGACAACAACAACGGCAGAGCCTAAGAGTAACTAAACAACAAACTTTACTCAGTTTACTAGTTCTAAGTATGGAGCTGTTCCCTGTAGGTAAAACAGCACAGCTATAGCTGGAAAACAAACGAATGTTCGACACATGAATCTCGAAGATTTCCTTTTACTTCAGGGCATTCTTTGTGCTGGCTAGCAATCAATTCTTGCCAGTTTATACACGCTCTTATGCTGTACGATACTTTGGTTCATTCTGTCTACGAATGTTAGCGTGTGACCGCACAAAGTTGGTAAAATCTATTTTAAAAGTGAGTAAGATATCGTCATAACGTACTTGCTTTTCTTCCTGCAGGTGCTGTTCCTTGGTTAGCATGGCTCTTCTGGCCTCCTCCCGCGCCTGGGCCAGCTCCTCCTCTCTGCGTCGCTCTTCCTCTCTCTCAAGCTACAAGACAACACAAGACAGTCAGTATAGTGTAGCCATTGTGGTCCCTCCCCCACCAGAACCAGCTCCTCCTCTCTGCGCCGCTAATCCTCTCTCTCAAGCTGTTACACAACACAAGACAGTCAGAAGTGTTGCCACTGTGGTCCCCTTCTCTCCCCCCCCCCTCCCCCACCAGGGCCAACTCTTCATCTCTGCGTCGCTCTTCCTCTCTCTCTCAAGCTGTAACACAACACAATCAGTACTGAGTGTCGACACTATAGTCCCATCCCCTCCCCCCTTCCCCCCACCAGGGCCAGCTCCTCCTCTCTGCGTCGCTCTTCCTCTCTCTCAAGCTACAACACAACACAAGACAGTCAGTATAGTGTAGCCATTGTGGCCCCCTCCCCTCCCCCACCAGGACCAGCTCCTCCTCTCTGCGTCGCTCTTCCTCTCTCTCAAGCTACAACACAACACAATCAGTTTTCGTTAGCCACTGTGGTTCCCTTCCCTTCCCTCCCCCCAACAAGGCAAGGACCTTTGAAATGCCCAAACTCTTGCAGATATCATGTTAAAAATTATATTATCAATGGCCAAACGTTTCGGTTCCTAAGGAAATACAGGAAATACTTGAGTTTTAAACATTAAGTCAAGTTCCGTCAAATTCTGTGTGCGCAAAGTCGAGTCTGGCAGGCTGTTCCATTTGTCTTCAGGAAGTTTGAGAACATGTGATAACCCGTCATTCTTCGTGCGGGGTACGAGCGGGGTACTTTGTATCTCAATGAGTGGTGGAACGAAGCCTTTATCAACATTTAGGGTGAAATTTCTTGAGCCAGGTCCAAGTCTTAGCCCAGATTTTACTGTCGTTTCACCTTCAAACATTATATTAAATATTAACGTAGGTTAAGAATTAGATTTGTTTGAATAATCGGTCCTTAGACTTACCTCCAGCAAGCTTTTACCTCCTTTCTTTCTCGGTCTATGTTTGAGAAGGAAAGAAAAAGTATTAAGCTGTGTCAAAAAATAACGATTTCAGTTCGGCAGCAAGGCCTGCGTGAAGTTAACTAATGTGTGAGGTAACTGCTTCAGCTTATAGCTGAACACGAAATTTCTAAATTCACTGGACATCAGGTTTACATCACGCCAAGAAGGAACACCGAGTCGAGTAAAAAGTTGCGAGAGAAACTAAAAGAAAACAAGAAGCTAAGCAGAACTAAGCTAAGGGTAATGGTGAGTATGGAGCCTGGAAAGCTTGCACTTCAGTCCTATGTACCGCCCCTACTCATTTCGCTGCCGACCTCTCAATTTTGAACTTATTTATGTCCCAGTTCCTTTTCTCAAAAAATTACAAAAAACTAAACCTGGCTTCAACCTCGAGAGACTGGAACCAGTTTTGTATCCGCCAGCTTGGAGTTTGAATTTCTCATTTCGCTTATGCCTGTTTGTCATCAAAATTTTCAAAGACAACAATTATCACGAACTTAACTGACAAGAAAACCAATGCCGCGTCACAAAAGCTTAGCCTCCACAGAGACTATTATCCTCTCGCAGCGAAAGATAACAATAGTCTGCGTTGAGGCTAAAAAGTTGAGATGACTGTTTAATTTTGTACAAAATATAACAGCACTAAATTGTACTCACTGTTCCGATGTCACGATGGACTGGGGACTAGGTCGTTGAATGGGGTTATCGCTTGTCTTGGCATCGGGTTTTGCAACCTGACAAAATAATGTCCATGATAATTAATTCATTTGCTTTGTAACTAAAGGCCCGTTTTCACTAGGAACTTGGTTTATTTGTTTTTAACATATACAAACTCGGTGACGTTGGTATTTCAAGCGATCTGATTGGTTCGCTATCTCTTGTCCACCTCCCCGGAGGAGGATAATTTGCGGAGTAAAAAAATGGCAGAGGAAATTTTGCAGATGCAAGATAATACAATTACCAACAATGCAAAGAAAGCTACATAGTTCGGAATGAAAGTTTTCAGAGGTAATCCATATTTTGATTTACAAATATTGTAATTTTAAATGACAAAATCGCATAGTCGGGCTCACCTGAATCTTGCTTGGCAAGGGGTTCCGTCTAATATTGTCCATTTTGTCGGATGAAGTGGTGACGGCAGCCTTCTTGTAAGTGGACTCAGGCTTTTTACCATACATAACTTCTTTTTTCTTCTGATCTTCTAGTTCTTTGCGAATCCTGTCGTTAACGATGAACATAGAATATAACAACATAACTCCAAAAACGACCTTTTGCTTGCAGCTATTGCAACACAAACCATAGCAAAGGGGAAGATGTTGGGAAGAGTTGGGGGCAGGAAGAGCTAGAGACAAACTAATAATGGGAGGATTCAAGAAGGAAATATACGAGGCTACTAAGAGTTGGTAGATTAAACTCTGCTCTATCTAAAGGTCAGTTGTTGATACCAGTAAAGTGTCCCATTACCAAAACAAAACTGAACCATTCCTACACTGCTACCCAAAAGGTCCTAATTGTAATATTGAAGTTGTTCGGTTTTTTTTTCAAAAACCGATTATTTCAAAACAGATTGTCGCTTTAGCCTCTAATATCAACACTGCTCTTGCCATCCACTAACCAATCCGAGATTGCGATATATATGCCCAATTTTATAAGTACTAAATAAGCCAGCTAATTGGGCTCTTTCTTAATATAAACCCCCACCAGGAAAGACGCAATTGTTCCACCAGAAATCAAGACTGTAGATTACCTTTCATCCCTGAAGGCAGGAATCCCGCCAGCATCTTCCTCGTCTCTGGGAGAGGTAGGCGGGCTGCGTTTGACCCTCATTGGCGAAACAGGTTGACTTTGAAACTGATTTTGCTCGAACTGTTTCCTTCTACCTACAACGTCACCGAAACTTAACGCCCTCTTTGTATAAAGATCCTCATCGGTCTTTGGCCTTATTTCAGTATCACGTGAATCAACTTGTGCTTGGATTTCTTTCGCTCTCATATTCTCCGCATAAAAGGAAACTCGGTTTTGCTTACTATCTCGCTTGGCAGCCTTGTTTCTCATTGTCACTTCCTGTGACTTCCCAGAACTGTTCATATTCTCATCAAATGACGTGAGTGAGCTGCGCTTCTTCAACAGATCATCCTTGCTCTGATTCCGCTGAAAGGAGGCCATGCGATCCTTCACGCTTGTCATAAAAGGTTCTGGTCTCTCTTCACTTTCGCTCCTCGCCGGTATTATAACAAATTTCTTAGACTCTTCCAAAGTGTCACCGCGATCAGAACTTGTATTTGACGAGGACGAAGACGTTCTCCGATGACGCGACTGCTGTTGAACCTCATTTTCCTCTAATTCTTTCTTCATTCTATCTTCTAAAGACCTCTTCTGAGCTTGAAAGGACGCGCGCCTTGATTTAGCCTCTTCGATTGATTTCATTAATCTCTCTTCCTCCTCCCGCCGACGTTTCGCTGCTTCTGCCAGCTCCGCCTCCTTCTTGCGCCTCTGCTCTTCCTCTCTTAACGTTTTCTGACGAACCAACTCAGCAGCTTCGCGTAGCTGATATTCTCTTCGAATTTTATCTTGTTGTTCTTTTTCTCTTAGCCTTTCTTTGTCTTCATTTATTACGTATGTTTGGTCTTTCCCAGTTTTTTGTTTGGGATAATCTTCAACTCTGGTTCCAGAATCAACTGTGTCTCTGCCAATCGAAGTATCCGGCGGAGGCGCCTCGCTGATACTGCTTGACGACTTAACAATGGTGTCCTCCGATTGAAGGGACAACGGTTGGTTGTGAAGGCGTTCTAATTTCCTTCTTTCTGTTTCTTTCTTCAATTCTTCTTCTGCAGCTTTCTGCCTTTCTATTTCAAGTTCGATAAAACTTTTCCGTTTTTCACTGAAAGTCTGTTTCTCAGTTGCCTTTTGTGGTCTCCTGACAACTTCGCAAGTACCTTTGTTTTCGATAACAAAAGGTCTCTGCTCTTCGTTGCTTAGTTTCTCCGTTGATGACTGACGCTGAAGTTGATGAATTTTCGGCTTTGTTTTCTCGAGCTCCCGCCTTTCCAACTCCTTTATTCTTTCTTTCTCCTGTCGCATTTGTTGTTCTCGAACTCGCTGTTGTTGCAGTTCTTTTTCAATTGCTTTTCCAGCCTCTGTTTTGGACAATGGCGCCCTTTTATTTTCATTTTCCTGTTCTGCTAATGACATCTGATGGAAAAGCCTTTGCCTTTCTTTCTCAAAGAGTGCCTTCCTTTCCAAGTTTGCCCTTTTCTGTTCTTCCTCGCGCTCCAACGCATCTTGCCTTGCTCTTCGAATCAAGTCCTCCTCAACTTTGCGTTTTCTTAATCTTTCTTCTTCGTCTCGTTTCTTATCTTCCAGAACACTGACTGGGCGCGGGACGAATACCTCACGTGTTTTGAGCAATGGTTTTTCCGACTCCGAGTCAGCTTTCGTCTTATTTGCCAGCACCATACTATCCGCGTTTTGTTCAGTTTCGCCGCTGCTAACAACCTCGTTCGGTTGCACGTCTTTTAACCTAGTTTCGACCACGTATGTATCATTATCCATCGTTTCTTCAAACATTTTATCGACTTTGCCGAATGAAGACTCCGTGGTGAGCGACTTTGCGGACTCTGTCTCTTCTCTTACCTGCTCGCCGTCATGAGAACTGTGTTCACGAATGTTAAACACAGCATTGACAGAAGAATAGTCCAGTTCTTGCGAATCTTTGCGTGACTCAATCACAAATTTATTATTCTCAACATCATTGTTCTGATTATCGTGACTGTTAAGTTGTTTAAATACTTCGTCCACATTCGCACAGGCCACGCGGGGCTGGGCTTGCTGATACTCCACATGTTCATTAACCAAGCCGTCAAATGAAGCTTCGTTGCCATTTGTTAACGAGGTTTGTTTTTCATTACTTGCAGCCACTGGCTTAACAGGAATGGAACCTTTACTCTTAGCACCAGTCAGCTGGCCGCTATGTGAATACTCGATCTCGAATTCCTGATGCACCTATTCATGTAGGGAAATGAAAGTTGCGACGTGAGAATCGCTCCGACGAGGAGTTCATTATCGTTATCATTATCGCAGCCATCGCAAACACCATAATCATAGCCATAGCCATAGTCATAGCCATAGGCAGTTATACCCATACCCATAGTCACGGTCATAGCCATAGCCACAGTCATAGTCATAGCCTTGGTCATAACCATAGTCATAGCCATAGCCATAGTCAGTCATAGTCATATCACAGCCATAGTCAGTCATAACCATAGTCCTAGTCCTAGTCCTAGTCATAGCCATGGTCATAACCATAGTCATAGCCATAACCATAGTCAGTCATAGTCATATCACAGCCATAGCCATAGTCATAGTCATAGCCATAGCCAGAGTAATAATTATAGCCACAGTTACAGCAACTGCCATAGTCAGTCATAACCATAGTCATAGTCCTAGTCATAATCATAGTCCTAGTCCTAGTCATAATCATAGTCATAGTCCCAGTCATAATCATAGTCATAGTTATAGTCATAGTCCTAATCATAATCAGTCCTAGTCCTAGTCATAGTTCTAGTCATAATCACAGTCACAGTCATAGTCATAATCATAGTCATAACCACAACCATTACTGTTGCTATCAGTTATGTAAATAACCCAGTTTTAAAACTTTTAAAAACATTTTTATACTTCTATTATTTTAGATGACTAGATCTGGCTCCAGTTTCACCGCTGTTAAACTGACTGTCATTTATGCTATTTATCATTTATAACTGGATTAAACATTCAAAAATTCGTGAGGAAGTGTTACGTTACCGATTACGAGTTCAAGTTATTAACGACTGAAAACATTTGAATAATAGGTGTTCTGCAAGAGAACGGGTGAAGAAAAAATACTCGTGCATTTGAAGTCCCTGTACTTTGACGAAACTAAACTCCTCCAGCAGTCCAGCAAAATAGAAATAAGAATTCTTTCATCAACAAGACCACTCCGTCTTCCAATAAATGTCAATAGTTTGGCCCCCAACCCCGTGTTCGAATGTAGGCCTGGTGAAAACTTTGAAATTTTGGTCAACTAACCCACCTAGGAGATTAAACACAAGGTTCCGGCTAACCTATTGATTAACTTATCGAGATTTTGATGAATCGAGCCATAGTTTCAGAATATCAGATATTTTAAAACTAACTGAGAATGTACGAAAAAATCAGTTACCGGAAGCTCCCTCCCTTACTCCGACTTCAAAATCAACAAATAGGAAAAGCGTTCAATAAGTATAACTAGGGCCGATAAACAGTGATTCTTAAAACTTGTCATTCCAATGTTAAACTCTGCTTGGGCAAAAGGGAAACTATATATAGTTGTACCAAGTTTGATTAAGGTTGATATTCGGTAATATGTAAAATGACCTGACGGTGATTAACACCACGTATTTTGAACAACATCAAACCAAAGGTTCGTGTGTGTACATTCCATTTTTCATGTTCTTACATAATTTGTACTGGCGTCTTCAGTTCTGGAGGAGACTGTCCAAAAGCCGAATTAGATTAATTAAAAAGAACGATTCAATACATTATACGAGATTTTAAAACACATGTACTCGTCTATAACCAGATCTTACAATACTGAAATGTAATCTGATAGCTCACGCCACGATATAAAGGAAGCTGTCGCGTCCACGCGTACAAATCTGTACAATAACACCGAGTTTTTCAATTTTAATATTTATCATTTTCACTCGATTTATAACACTTAAAATTCAACAGAATGTCTTGAGTTATTAGTTTGAAGTTTATTGCCAGAAAAACGCAAATTATGGCCAAATTATGTACGCATGGTCGTTGGAGAGATGATCTTCGTTTGTCTTTTGAAAATCAAAATCTATTCAGTAACACCCCGAGTGCAAGGGTTTACAAGTTCTTGTTACTATGGCCATGGTTTTTCTACTCAAAATCGTCCACAGAGCCGCGAGGTCAATGTTCACGGCCAGCCATTACTACGCCATTACCACCTTTCAAACTTGTCTGTTTTGAATCAATGTTTACATTCTGCTAATGGAACCTGGCTTGTTGAAATCTGTTTATCATACGCGGTAGCAAAATGTATTAACGGCAGATCAACAGCTGACCCAATTTATGGAGCTCTCCGTCAGCAAATCGATTTGTAAAGAGCTATTTACCTGTTTGTCTTCGTCGTGCCACTGGTTGAAGTCGATTGTCCTTACAATCCCTGCCTGCATTTCTTCTGCCGACTCTTCGAGCTCAACCGCCCCAACTTCAGTTCGGGTATCAGTTTCGACAGGACTTGAAACTACTATTTTCTCGTCTTCTTTCTTTCCCTCACTCTGTTCGCCGTTACGGATGACGCTGTCTTGGCTGTCGCTAGCTCTGTGGTTATCATTCACTACAACGGGCTCTGTAACCAGTGAAGGAGATTCGATCACCAGCTCTCGAGCTTCGTCACTTGTCTCGGACGGCTTTGATTCGAGCTTGTCAAGACTGTTTGACGAAGGGTGTTGAATTTCTGTTGATTAAAATCAGACACGAAAAAACAGTCACACAGAAACTTCAAGTCAAAAGTTCATGCAAACATTTTTTTAAGTACCACTCTATTAAACAACACATATATCATTTTCAAAAAAAACTGTTGCCATCATGTATTGTGCGTCTATATCTTAAAATTAACACCATGTAGTAGTGATATCGGTAATGAAGATATAAATTAATTTTCACCCTTCGGCTTCGCGCCAAGAATCAGTTTTCCAAATTAACCGGCTTTAATTAAAATTACTACAAATACTAGTATGTATGTTTTCGGCTCAAAAGGGGCGTATCAAAACTATTTCTCAAATATAACTTGACTTGTCACATCGCCATAAGTTTAATATCTAATTATTACGAAAGTATAAACCTGGGTGAAACTGAGTGACAAAGTTTCAAAAGAAGCATTTCTTGACATTTTTCTTAGTTTCACAGATTTACCTTTTTTTAAAATATGTGTACAACAACAAGTATTTTATTCACCCAGAATTGTGCAATTGTAAATTAAGAAAAAGACAATAACAGATTTTAAGTGGGTGGTGACTAAACCTGACATAAGGAGTCAGTTAGCCAGTTTTCCGCTTTGCCTTTCAAAAAGTTGTAGTTGTTTCTAACCTTCATTGCCCACGAACAGTTTTTTAGGCTCATTTTGTAAAAATATAACTATGATGATCGGTTTCCGATTCCTCGCCCTCCCCCCCCCCCACCCCTCTCTTTCTCCTACAACTAAATGAACCTTTTCGAAGGCTATATAGCCCCGCCTTCATATCTTGTAAAAACTCAAATTTCAGTGATGGTTCGTCATCCCGGTGTTTGTAAATGAAAATAAACGACGCTGAAGGAAACTGGGTATAAGTGGAAAAATCATAGCCAATCATGGGAATAGAGCCAATGAGAGTGAAAGGAGGAGAAGATATTGCTTCCCTCGCCTCAGTCCCCGCTCATCCCAGTCTATAACTCGAAACTGAAAGCCACGCGTAAATTCAGCTCAGACGCTCAGTGTTTTCATGCCAGACCAGAACACGAATGAAAGCTAACATTTAATTCAATTAAACTGGCCAAGCTCAGAACTGACAGAAAACTCAGACTTTTGTCGCGTCTCAGACTATTTACGATTTCTTTCACATCACACAAAAGGAAAAAATCTGCGGTGAAATAATGCAAGCTTATGGCAAAATCATAACCTTGGCTCTTAGGAGATATACTGTACAATACGAAGTAACATTAAAATCTAAAAATTTTCTTCGAGGCTTCCCACGTATACATTAGTCGAACTACCAGTTTTTTTTAATACTGACAAGGACTACCTTTTTTATATGTACAGTGCGTGAAGAGTTTTAAAAATTAAGGACGGGTTGCACAACATATGCACCATATTTAATGGGTCAGCTACAAACTAGTTTTTAAACTGTCCAAAGTATGATCACTGATCGCCCAAATAACACAGTTTTAGGGTCCGTTCGTTTGGGACTAATCCGCAATAGGATTACATGGATTATCATCCCTGGAGATGATTTCAGTCAATCACAGCCCAGATCAGCAAAATATACATGTATTCCTATTCTGGAATAGGCCCAAACGAACGTACCTAAAATGGAAGGAGAATTCATAAGGATCAATGAGAGCATAATCTAACAGTTGAGAACGATAACTAAACCTGAAAAAAAGGTAACTAAATGTGGAAAATGGCAAAACAAAGCATATAACGCCTCGTTTACGTACAAATTACGGAAAATTCTCCGTCGCAAAGGCCTGGGATGTGGCTAATGACTCGATCAAAATCCGAAAAAAACATACGTCTTCGAAGCGCTACATTTTAATCTTATTATATTTTAGCTCATAATCTATATTTTCTCTAGTTTCTCGCACTTCGATACTTGTTTTCGTAGTATGTTAATTTTTCTGTTCAGTTCAAACTGATAAAAAATGTTTTCATATTATCTATCATCTATGTGTAACGTTGTTTTTGTTGCTGAAAACCTTGATTTTTCGAATGAAAACATTACGGCTACCTCTTCAAAGATACTTTTCTATTTTGAAAAAAATTAATAACTTTCGAGGACGTCAATCCATGTGGATGACTATCAATTTCACGAGAAAACGCAATTTTTAAATTATCTATCAACTTTGATAAGATAATAATGAACCTTTGAATAAAAAAGGTTTGTATCAAATTCAGTTTTAAAAACAGTTTTCGAAAGTTTACATTTCAATCTAATTTGACTGACTTCCCGTTTTCGCGAATTTCCGTCTTCGACTATTTTATGACATGACGGAGTGATGATGTCTTGAAGGTTCGAGTCCCTGTGGATGGAAATAGTAAACATGCGCTTTCTTAAAGTAAAAACGAATCCATGTTTCAAACAAAAATGCACCCTGTGTCTGTGATTCAGAGCGAATGCAGTCAAAAACAATGACAAGATGAGTCTTGTTTTGCAACTGGGACAAGTTACGAGTTTCGTGGGAATTTTTCAACTCACAAGTCACGCCATACTTTTTAACGCATACTTTTTGAATAATTAAACAATAAGAAAATTATGTTTGCGTGCAAAAATATACCTAATTTGCATGTGAATAAGCTTATCGTGTCTTTGTTCTCATTGAAATTCAAATCGCAGTGTTTTTGCATATAATACAGGCTCGCGGGTAACATAGGAAACGGTGAAAGCTGTCAGAAAAATTTTCGTTTTAAAAATCACTGGTCCAAATTTGATGAACTTGGTCTGAAATATTCTGGGCAGCCTTATGGCAATATCTAGTTAAAGAGTCAGCTCTTAATGCGCAAATGCGTAAAGAAAGCCGGTGGAATAGTCTCAACAGTTTCGATTTACAACGACAGAAATAAACACTGCCATATAATCGTTTGTTTTTCACTTTCTAGCGCAAGCACTACTGATTAACTTGCTTGACAAAAAATCTTTGCAAAGTGTTTCATATCACTCCAACAACAGCACTCCTTTAAGTTCGAGTCTCAGTTCTCGCTCTCAGTTTGAAGCAACTGACAATTGTACTGCACACCGCTGCCCATTTGACACACTTAAAACTGCGGCTTTGCAACAAGATTAGGAAGATCAGTATCTTCAATCTCAAAACGACGTTTGATTCTGCACCCGTCCGTTACCTGGCCTGTGGGCTATTGCAGAATTTAGAAATCGAATCACAGTCGATGAATGTAGTGACCATTTGTATCTCTAGAATATTCTCTGTGTTTAGAGTTAAACGGTTTACCGCTCAAGACAAGCTCTAGCAATGCTCTATAGACTAAACATTCCCTTCACTGAACCACTGTGGAAATGACATTTCCTCGACATGCACCACAAAAGTTTTACTCCCATAGATGAGATGTAACTCTATAACGACCTTGCTTCCATTAAATAAGAATCTTGTAAGATGCATAACATAACTATTTTAATTACTTCTGGCGAGTCAGAATTCGGTAGGTTAGCAACTAAGCAAGTGTTACATTATACTGTCAAACACAAAATTTAAAAGTTAATGCAAGTGTATTACCTGTGTATGCATCTCGTCCTTTACTTCTACGAGACGGAAAGTTTATGTTTGACAACAAAGTACTAAATTAAAATGTTCCAAAACACATTTCCACATACCTATTAGTGGTCCATTTACTGTAAAGAGCTCCTCTAATTCTTTATCGTCCACTTGAGTGATGTTAACTGTTTTGTCCTTAAATAAGTCTTTACCACAACGACGGCGCTTCAACAAGAAACTTCTGTCAAACGGCTTGAAACTTCCCTTCTTTGTATTATCTTTGATGAGCCGCAAATCCTGGCAATTAACACAATACGTAAGGAACTACAAAAATAAACAGGAATAATTGGGGTGTGCAACCAAATATTTCCTGCCTACTCAACCGACAAGAGTGCATCAAGGTTTTCATCGCAGCGGGACGGTGGCAACCCTTTTTAACACGAGGGAGGGAGGGAGGGGAGAGGAAGAGGCCACTTGCTTACGGGTAGCTACAATTTGCTTTCTTTGTTGCAACTTCTTTCCATGTTGCCAATTCTTATGTACTTAATTTGTAACCATTGTCTTTTATGCTTTCAAGAATCTATGACCGTTTGACAGTTGTATAAGATGCCGAATTATTTCATTTGTGTTTACGCGTTTTATTTTCTCTATTCATATTTACATAATTTTCTCTTGACCTTTTTTGACACAAACATAAATCAGCTGACTGTCTCCGTCTAGCCTCTGGCTACTACAGTTAACTTGTACCATATATCCAGTTAAACTGTCCTTTTTCATTTCCTCAAACATTGTAACTACTGATACTAATAAAAATTATTGTATTGTATTGTATTTGATTTCCAGGTGAATTTAAGTCGATAAGAAAATTACTACTAACAAGGTTTGACTTAACAGCCTTGTTACAATGTTACGAATATATTGATCAGCCGTTTTACCACAAATCGTGTTTAATTTATCTCATTGTACTTCCATCCTCTACAAATATTTGTTGTTGTTATTGTTGTTGTTATTAAGTAGCTCATAGGGGAAGTTCTACTGAAATTCTCTCGAATCAAATGCTGGATACCTGACGCTCCCTAACACCATAGTTAAGTCTTTTAAAACTGCATATTTCAAACACTTGTCGTTTTTTTTTTTATCAAATCTGTAAATTTATAGGTGATTTTTAATTTTACCAGCATAATCTTTAATATCTCTCTTAAAGTATTCCCTTTCTTATTCTCCATTTTCAGAATCTTTGCTAATGTGTTACTTATCAAATACACTATCATACGCTGTGCTACATACAACATATACTGTGAGAGATACTGTATTAAGAAGAGTCAACTGAAGCGGCCGAACGAAACAATCTTTGACCTTCTAAACCTCGGATAAATTTACTTATCAGAACAGTTCACTGTGTTTATTCGGTAACAAACACAGTTGTTAATAGCTTATTTACATACTAGAAATTTCTTAGAGAAAGTGAAGTGCTGCGAGCAAGAACTCACAGAAACAAACGTCACAAAGTGCATGTTT
>JAOBYE010106004.1:0-19660 GCA_025403585.1 Parazoanthus swiftii | reverse complement strand
CTGTGCAAGAACTTTCGTCTGAAAAGGGGGGTGGGCGCTTACTCGGGCATGGGCGCTTACTCGGTCAACTACGGTACTAGAAACAAAATACAAAAGAGCCAATTAAAAACTGAGTGCTGTATTAATGTAAGGTCACTAGAATCTAATAAATTACCATGGCAGAAGGTCAGATTAAGGACACTTGTAAATGAAAGCAAACTGACACATTGGAATTGTTAAAAGATCTAAAAGAACAGTCGTGCCTATGGAAAAGTGGGTCCAATTATTGTTTTTGCTTTGTAAAAAGCCACTAACATATGATCTAGTTTTATTGCAGACAAAAATTGAGTAATGTTGCAAGTTGCAAAAAGAGTTTCAAATGTCTGACATCTACTAGCAACCTGCAATGTTTCGTTATCATCAGCATTGCATTGCAGGTTGCAGAGAAAATTGCCTCGTGTAACAGGGCCTTAACTTGATTGTGTGGATTGTCAAACCAACATTATGACAATGAAACAAGATAGAAAAGCACTATATTCAATGATCTGATAGCCTCACGTATATAAAAATGTATTCATCTTTTTTTCTCCTTGCATTACCAATATAAATAAGTTGATTGACTTCATTTAAGAATAGGGGAACTGGTTATCCACTCCAAACTCTTCTCTCTCTCTCTCTCTCTCTCTCTCCCAAGTTATTGACAGGAAACAAATGGGGGCAACACCACAGTAACTACTAGTGTTAACACAAAACTTTAGACTAATGCATGGTCTCTGCAGCATCTTGGTTGTGGGGCAGTCACAGCAAAACGTACAGCAAATATATGGAAATTGTTCAATCTTTAATTATTGTTACTCTGACATTATAAATCGGATTTTGACAAATTAAAAAGGCAGTAAAAAGATGTGGAAACTATATCTTCAAAACAAGAAGAATAGTTGTAGGCTATAACCTTTATAATAACCAGAATTCGAAAACTCCACACAAATACTTAAGTTTTTGATTCAAGGATTTGTATGGCGTTTTGAAATCTTGAATACCAACGTTTTAGTCTTAACCAATAACCGATTCTTGTTTTTAATATATAAATTACGATTGTCGATTTTCAATTACAGCATTAGCCACCAATTTCAGGAAATACACGAACGAATATACTCTTTACATCTAAACATTTTAACCATTAATTACTTCATATTAATATTCCTCAATTTAAAACGAAGACTTTGTAAAACTGCCAGAACCCTCTAGTTGTGTAGAGTGGTCAGCAGACTGTTCAACACCGCTCAGACGTACTCGATACACTGAGGAAACACACATAATTCTACAATAAATCATTGTGATCTGGCAGTTACAGTTTAAGAGATACCTCTCATATACTTACAAGTAATGATAGGCCTCAAGTCCATTTTCAATCGAAGTCAGTGGTTGAATTCTTGCACACTTTCCATTCCATTTCAACACCCGCCCGCCATCTTGATTGTTGTTCTAAAATGCGGTTGCGCAGCTTGTGACACCGCTGGCCAAGAAAAGTCCGGAGACAAAATGGTGGACAACCTGCTTTGGGTAGCAAGAAAAAATACCCAAAGGTAGTTTTAAAAAACAAATCTTTTTATCAAGAACCGTGACAGTTTCAACTTCTCATAGAAGGAATATTGCTGTATTTGGATTGTCTTATTCAATCTGAGTCAAAGATCTTATTGCAAGTGCACATGCATGACGTGAAAGAATCTATTACTGTTTAATAGGACTATACCAGTATAGAACTATTTGGGAGTAAAAAGTACCTTGGGACGTGTTGTAAATGTAAGGGATAAAGACACACAATGGTTAGACTCTTGATGGTTCGTTTCCTAAGAAGACCAAAGATTCTGGTCGCAGTTGTTGCTGTGTTACTGTTTTTTGTTGGGCTACTGGTAGTGCGAAAACGGCTAACTTCCGTTGATCATGAGCTTGATGAGAAATATGCAGACAGTTTTAAAAGCAACACTCACGCAGAGATGAGAGATCATCCGCCCGGAAGATTTGTAAACCTCAGAGGAGCAGTGATTGAAGAAGATCAAGGTGACACTTCTAATAATCATCCACGTGACACCAAGGATTCTGGCTTGGTACTTGAAGGAACAAAGGACAAGACAACCACTAGGGGTAAAACTAAGGCAAAGTTTCCGATTTCCCGTCATCACAATAAGCTGCTTCATGATAAAACTAAAGTTGGCACTGTTGTCAGTAGTTTAGCAGAACCAAACTACAGAGTTCACATATTTTATTACCCCTGGTATGGCAACCCAAAGCATGATGGGAAATATATCCACTGGAATCATGAATATCTGCCCCACTGGAATGCCGAGATTGCAAAGAGGTACCAGAGCGGTAAACATGTGCCTCCTGATGATATCGGGGCTAACTTTTATCCTGCATTAGGGCCGTATAGTTCTATGGACCCCCTGGTTATAGAGGATCACATGAAACAAATACGAGCTGCTGGAGTAGGAGTTCTAGTTATGTCATGGTACCCCCCTGGTAAAGCTGATGGACAGGGAATTCCTTGGGACAACCTTGTAGTGGAACTTCTCAATGTTGCAGCAAAGCACAAGCTGAAAGTAGCATTACATATTGAGCCATATGATGGACGCAATGATCAAACAGTGCATAAAGATGTCGAGTACATTATTGATAAATACAGTAAACACGAGGCATTTTATAAACACAAAGCCAAGGATGGTAGATATCTTCCAATTTTATACATTTATGACTCTTATCATACAAAACCACACGAATGGGCTCAGTTGCTCACACCATCAGGCTCACACAGCATCCGTAACACAAAATATGATTGTCTCTTCATTTGCCTCATGGTTGAAATGTCACATAAGCTCTATGTTGAAAATGGTGGTTTTGATGGCTTTTACACCTATTTTGCTGTTGACCAATTTACATATGGTTCCACTTGGAGGTCCTGGCCTCGACTTTCTTCATTAGCAAAACAAACAAATACCTTATTTATACCAAGTGTAGGGCCGGGATATATTGACACAAATGTACGTCCTTGGAATGCCGAGAACACAAGATCAAGAGAAAATGGAGATTACTACCGGAGAAGCTGGAAAGCAGCCTTGAATGTGGACCCAGATATTATAACAGTTACATCATTTAATGAGTGGCACGAGGGAACACAAATTGAGAAAGCAGTACCCAAATCAGTCCCTGGCCTAGTTTACAGGGACTATAGTCCAAATGAACCAGATTATTACCTTAAACTTACAAAAGAGTTTGTTGACAAGTTTGGTAAAAAAAATTGAAAACTAACTTCAGTCTTGATAACAGTTTAATAGTAAGAACAGCACCTTAAATCAAGGCTGGATCTCCCTCTAATGCATCACAACCATATATATAATTTTGTTATAATTATTATTTATTACCACCCCACAAGTAGGTCAAGCAAAGTACAGGTAGTGGCAATAGTGAAATTAATGTAGTTAGTACTAATTACATAAATTACAGTAATAATAATAGTAATAATAAGAATAGTCTTCATTATATAAATACTGTGCAGTCAAACATGCAAGCTGACAATAAATTTATAACAACAGAGGACTTAACAATAATTATAACTACAGTTAAAACTATAGAATTAAGTTATTAAATTTAATGTTGAATATCTATTAGTTTGCTTAACTGAATGTCATGATTTTTAATGGCTTAAAAAGATTCTTTCACAGTTACGTGCATGCTTGGGTTCACAGAAATTTGATCTGTGTTATGGCCTAGAACAATAAACTAAGTGTCTTGTTTAATAAAGTCGAAAGTTCTGCATGCATGAAGTTTTTTTCCTGGACAGTTGGAGCCTGGGATTTTGAGAAACAATGCATTGCACAAGCAGATGGAAACAACACTGATCACACTCACAGCCAAGGATTTTAATGATTTAGCTTCTTCGAAGGCTTTTTACTCATTATTTGTACTCGTTAAAAACCTAATTATTACTTATTACCTTTCTACAAATATAGTAGTCACTGCATACAGGGAGTATGGAGCTACTAGTCAAGACTTAGTTGAATACTGTAAATGTTCAAAACCATGTAGAGGTTTTGAGAGGAAATACATTTTCCTACCCCAGTCAAGGACTTATTTAAAAGCCCATAGAGAACTGGATTTCCACACACAAGAAGTTAAACTTTGATAATGTATACAAAAAGTCCTTTTTGGATCTTCCTTCAAAGCAAAAGTTTCTTACATCGTTACTTTTTCTATTCAAAACTCAATTTAGAAACCATTTGTTTACATGGCTTTTTCTACAAATATCTGAGAACAAAATTATTAAAATGCCAGTTGTCTATAGATGGGTTTTTAGATACTTAAATAATGGTGTACTTTTGAATGACAACACCTACTGACATCAATGGCATAAATACTGTGAAATATTTCCAACAGTTATCCTGAACACCAAAAATTATTAATAACATGTACCGTAATTGATAACCTTTTTCAAAACCTGTACGTTCACATTTTGTTATTTTTTGTTCAATCTTCCATCTACTGTTAATACTGTCCCCAAACACATTGAAGCACTTGGGCTCAACTAATGGATGCAACAAGTTGGTCAAACATCTTCCAACACTGCTGGTTGCAATGTGTTGATCTGTTTGAATGCCCCACGGGGCAAAGTTGATTTTTTTGACTGTGCATTTCCCCAAAATAATCACAACCGCCATCATGGAGAAGACTGGGGCTATGGATATATTTTTGGAACTGCATAATGGTCCAACCTTTCTTCTGATAAATGACCAAAATTGTTGGCCTAACAAAAGTACTAGCCAGTTTATTGAAATCTGTCTTAGTTCCCTTGCACTGATGCAAAATAATTGTTTACTTAACTATGCAAAGGAGAAACTGAACAGGCACAGTGAACTCTTTGGTTAAATGCAAAACTCTCCCAACTTGCTTCCAACAACTGAAGTGAATTGAACAACTTATATCATTTGAGACAATTACAAGCTTAGCAGCTTGGATATAAACCTACAGTAACCAGCTGCTAAACTATCATTTTCTGTCTTCATATATTTTATTTTTAATAAGATGATTATTTTGATAACTATTTTATAATTATTTTATTTCATCTTGGAGATCATTTCCCTTGTTCTCAAAACCAATCAACTTAATATATTGATACTGTAATGAGAAGATTGATGTTGATAAGCTTGGTAGGAAGTGAAGTTATAATATCTAAGTTATTTGACTTGCTGAGTAGATGCAGATAGTGTCACTTTGAGAAGATAGACTAATGTTGATGAACTTGGTGGAAGTGAAAAATAATTAACTAAATTTAATAGTTAATAGTGTATAGTATCACTTCAAATCATTGGTTACAATAAATAAACATTATTTTAATTAAAAAAATAACTGTATTCAACACAGAGCAGTTTTCATTTGACCATGAAAAATTCATTTGCAATATTTGTTTACTTTTTGTTTCATCTGCCAATATAATGCCAGGAAAGATAAAAACAGCAACATTTTAGTGATTTTTAGTCACACTATCCATTTGTCCAGCTACAAAGGATTTACAAACTGTAGCTGTTTGTTCATGGTCTGTTAAAACACAACTTTGTTAGCTGTGTGCAGAATCTTATTTGACAGGTGAATCAAAATCAAAACTTGAAGCAAATGAGCATGTTTCAAAGTCCAATAAAGATGGCACATGTTGCACAACCAATCAAAACTTTCACATTCAATTCATCAGTTTTCATTTCAAGGTCAAATGAAAACCACTCTAAAAGAACACATGGTACACAATGTAAAAACCGATCAAAACAGCTTCCAAGTACAAACTTCAAAATTCTATAATACTTATGTTACGCCCCATGGGAGAGGAACAGACATATTAATGGGACATTCTGATTTTGTTGGAGAAATTTTTTTCAAAATACCCTCCTTGGGGACAGATAAATTTACCCGAGAGTTGCAGTTCAAACTTGGTCAACTTGCAACACATGTACCATAGATACCCTCCCCCCCCCCCCACACACACATACACAGTAACTCCTCCTCAGGTTAAGGTGTACCAGAACTAACATTCATTTGAATTCAATATAAATTTTCAAAATATTAATAATCCTCAACTGATGTGAACTAATTCCTATCAGGCTTTAAGACTTCATTACTCCCCTTCAAAATACAGACCCATACCAATGCAATTGTTTTCAAACACATAATTTATTTTTTCTCCGTCTCAAAAAAATTCACACACACACATAGTGCTTTATTTGACTGTGTTATTTTTGCTTGTTCCTACCCCATCTATTCAATGAACTGGTTTTTGACTGGAATTAACAGTGTGATGTCTTTTCATCCGTCTACACAAAATTATATGCAAAAGCAGCAACTTCAAGTGGTTTTCGAAAAGATACATTTTATTATTCAGTAATAATTTTCAATGATTGAATATGTGTGGACAGAAGCCTTATCTACAACAAAAAAGTAGTAATTGAAAACGAAAATGGACCTGTTGGTGGGGCCTATTGCTAAGTGTAGTTCAGGAAAAGCCATGAAAGAATTTAGAAGTTTGCACAGAAAGGTCTCAGCTCAGGCACTTGTCAAATTATAATTTCCGGGGTGGTACCAAACACTATTAATTTTTTTCCACAAGGTAATACTGGGGATAACATGATGGATAAATTATGTTTTTTGAAACTACGCAATCCCAAATTATACAACTGCGTAGCTACTTAACTATAGAAAATGGTAACATGGTTTATAATAAAGTTCACAAAAATAAAGTAGTGATAAGTATCTGTAGATGCTTTTGAGAGAAGCCTGTTATTATTTTATGCAAAATAAAAGCAATCATACAAATAATCATGAACTGTTCATTTAAGTTTATATCATTGTTTTATTACGGTACCATTTTCCAAGTTTTTTTTTTGAAAAATATCATCCTAAAACAATATTTATTATTGGGAAAATGTTGTCAACAAGTATTTTCAATGCTATGTACAGTACTTATCATGTTTTATACAAATAGCCGTACTGAGCAAATACAGGACTTTGTACAAAACACATTCAACAATGGTATATCTCCAGGAGAGAAGTTGCAGTAAAAAATGATGAGGGACTCTGAAAGTTTGTGTATTTTATTTTCTGTGTCTTCATTATTGGTGTGTCTTTAGGGTATCATTTCTTACAGTTTACTATTTTGTGGGGCACCATCTTGACGCTATTTAATGTTAGATATTACAAATTTTGTAAAGAAAAATTTAAAACTTATTAATTTTGGTTTAATTCTGAAACATATTCCAGGTAAAAAAAATTTAAACTAAAAAGGCAGAAAAAATGGAAACTAGTGCAAACAAGCAACCCCCCCCCCTCCCCCCAACGCACAAAAAAAATCAATTTTGGGGGAGTTCTCCCCTGGGGTATACCATTCAGTCTTGAAAAGTACCCTGACCTGGTCTTGAATGGTTAGCAAAAGGCCAAACTTGAGAAAACTCTTGTATGATGCTGGTAGATTTTTTGAAACACACAGGTCTACATGACCAAAATACTTACTGTGGGAGTTGTTTCTAAACTAAAATTTGTTGCTATTCCAACACCCTTTGGACAGAAATTGACCAGCTCAATCACATTGCTTTGAAAGACTAACCATTAACAAATGAAGACACTAGTGCAGAAATGATGTGAGTGACTGCTGATATAGTTCACAGTTCTCCTACAGTGACTGCCTTTTTCTCTTTAAAGCCTCTGGGAGACTTTCGCTCTGCATACCAAGTCAGTTACATCATTTTGGATGTAGTCCATAATCAATAACGTTAACAGACACTGTTGTAACTAATAGCAGGTTGAAACAACAAAAGAGCAAACTTAGCGACTAATTACTAGTTTTTATGTCGTGCAAATGATGTATCCTGTTGCAGCTAAATATGACAAAGCTAGGCTGTGCTAGCTGTTAAAAGCTTGAATGTGTTTTTGGTTAACTTATATTTTAAAATAAAAACAATTGAAAACAAAACTAAACACTAGTTACAGGGCTTGAAACAATGGCTGGTCTAACTGGAATGATTCCATGACCAAACAAAAGTATTTGATTTTAGACAGTGATAGCTAAACCTTTTTGGAAAGCATTTGATGAGTCAGTGACTGCCTGCTATTTGAAGCCTTGAGCGAGACTAATATTATTTGTCTTTTGCATAAACACTAATCTACAGTAATCTAAATATCACTGACAAAAGGATAAAGCTCTTTATACCAAAACCATCCCACAATATTCAGTTAAAATATTGCTCATGTTCTTTAAATATTTTGGGTTTGGTTTCATGCTAACAGCCTTGCCGTTACTTTTCTTTTCTTGATTGATGCCATTATCCATGTTGTTTTCATTCCTTTTAGATCTGTAAGACAAAGGCAAGACATCAAATATAATATATCAAATGAGCAGTAAAACATAAAATAATAAAATACACTTAATTTTCCCTTTCATTCCTGTCAAGTTTAGCTACATCTGCTAGTATCTCCTCACAGTATCAGCATAAAATTAAAAATTGGTTTGATCACTATTACATGTAGATAAAGTGTAAAGTGTTTCATACCTACATGTATATAGATTGAAATAAATAGAAATAAAACATTTCTAAATAAATTATAGGAAATATATAGAAATAAATCATGACAATTTAACAACTCATCAATTTTTTTTGGGGGGGGGATGAAAGAAAGTCATGTTCACAATGATGGAATTGTGTCAGATGAGATGACATGATCCGTGATCTGATCAAGCTATTCCAAATTCAACTCTTTCTGTGGAGGAGGATAGGGAGGTTTTATTCTTATTTCATGCAACTGCTTGATAGTATCCAGTGTTTTTCTTAAGGCCAGTACACCGCTACATTGTACCGACATTCCCCTCTAGGTTGTACCGCCTTTCCCCAGCAATGGCGTCTGGTAAGTTTTTTAAAGTCACCAGATGCACAAAATTGCATCATTTTCCAGGACTCTAAATTCAAAATGTTCTGGGGGATGACCCCAGACCCCTCTAGATGCTTGCACCTTCGGCGCTTGATGACTTCCAACCCAGGTGTACCTGCTTTCCTACTTAGTGTACCCCATTTCCCAAGCCTTAAGAAAAACACTGGTATCCATATTAATGGGCAGTTTTAATAATTATAATAATAATAACTTTACAGTAATAATAATAATAACTTTATTTGATGTTGATAGCACATAACAGTAAAAACTGAACAACTGCCCGGCCTCAAATAAGTAAAAATCTTTAAGGTTACAACTTGGACTGTTTACCTCAGTATCTACAATAAATTGTAACTGTCTGCCTGTTTACAATATGGGCTACAATAAAACTGAAAGTATTCGTGACAGGAATTAAATGTCTATCAAACCCAGTATTATTTTACCTGCCTCAACCAAAATATGAATAGCAAATATATCAGAGATTAAAATGGAGTGCTTGGAGGAAAAACATTCCCTTGTGACAAAATATAATTATAATTATACAAACCTGATCGCAGCCTCATTGTTGTTATATGTCACTATATCACTTAACCATATCAGCCCAAACATGACAAATGATGAATTGCTAAATTCTCCTTAAAGGTATCTATACAGGTACTTTCCTTTAAAACAGTTTGGGAGAATTTTGCTTTTTATATTGGATAGCTTCTAGTGTGTGATCTATTTTTTGTTTCTATATTTGTTCACATAACAAAACAATTTATTTTGTATGGATATTGTAAGGTGAAGATAAATTAATGTTGATAAACTGGCTGGGACTGAAAGAATTAGACACCTCCACATCAATACTTATGACTCCAGCATTCTAGCTGGACCAAAAGGACAGGTCGTTTATCTGAGCGCCTTGTCATTTTCACCCAGCACCCTGTCGTATGAGAATTGTAGTTAAAATGCCAAAACGGTCGATGTTTCAACTCAGTATTCAGGAATGTGATCCATTTTCATGAACGAGTTATTCTCCGTGTTTCATAAAATTGGGAATTCTTTGACTTTCTAATTTTTTGTGTTGTTATGCCAATTACTTGCTATGAAAACTAAGGGTTTCTTGTATAAAACATATCACAATTTCAAAGGTAAAAGTTTTGAGAAAAAAGTGCACATTATACACAGGTAAATTTGGTAAAATCATTGAAAAAATTTCAGTAGTACTGCCGAATTCATGAATATTAACTAGATGTAAATTAGGGCATCCTGTCTTTTCTTTTAGCTAGCTAGAACACTGGACTCACTTTGTGAAAGATACCAAAACTACCCACTGCTTGTTGTTGACTAGTGCTTGTTAACACTGAACTATTCAGATTGAAAATTATCAGATAAGATAACACTTACTGTATCAACTTCTGCTTCCTCTCCTCCTGAGGCAATATCATCAAATGCAATTTCTTCTTCATCTCCCTCTTGTCCAAAGCCAATAGTCTCATTGATTTTAGCTGTAAAATACATTTTTAAAATGTCATTGCCAAAGCGTTTAAGTAGTAAAATGTGGCAATAATGTACAATATCTAGTATATTGGATATTGTTATACACTATTATAGTTCTGTTAACTTAACTCAGTCTTTAATTAGCTGAACATTATTACTGTCAGTAATTGTATTGTATGCATAGGAAATATGACCTTAGCTTGTCTGTAACAATCAGCAGCCGGCAAAAAATAACCATCTGACTCTTAAAACAAGTAAACTGCTTTTGCTGGTTACTTTTTGAAGAAAACGTTAGCAGTTCAAAAGGGTGCTACTAACTGGTTATTTCTGATATTTTGCCATCTACCACACACAGACGGTGAGGTGAAAGAAGGTCAGCCAAAGTTCAACCCTCAACTAGACCAAGGAATGAACCTGGGACCTCCTGGTTGACAGTCGGAGATATTACCAAACTGTGCTAATATTCCACATACAAGTTATGGACAACCTAGTAGACCTTACTGGAAAGAAGGTCTCTCTTCAAAATATTATTAATATTACTGCAGGGTTGTCAAAATAAGCTAACCACCAGCACATTTGACATCATAAATAAAAAAAACACTGGCTAAAATATTGATTTGTTATTAATCACTATAGATGTGGATTTTATTTACAAACTTATACAGATCATACCCCCGTTCACAAGTAGGCCTTTCACTTCAAAACATAATACCAACCCTGCAATAATTCACTGATATCACTATTGCTGTTATTGCTATTATTATTGTTACTATCATAATGGCACTTATTATTATTAACAATACTACTATTTTATTATTACCTAGACATGATACAAGACAATGAAAAAATGCCATCAGTAAACCCCAAATATCAAGTTCCGCTGTATGCCAGACTAACCTGTATCTGGGAGTTCTCCAAAAGCTTTTAGGCTGCGTGCTTCATCCGGATTGTATCGGAGGATAACATCAGCCTTATTATCTTGGAAATCTCGCAGGCCCAGAAGAATAATATCACCTTGGTTGATCCATACCTGCAAGACAGTGCAAGAACTGAGATGTTATAAATATGGTATATTATATTCTTAGGTTGTGTTCTAATGGGATCAACCATTTCAACTTAAACCGGTTTTGGTTGGATTGGTTGAAAATCCCAATAGAACGTGTTTCAACCTTTTTTGGTTCCAACCATTTCAACCTGCATTTGAGCGGGTTGAAATGGTTGATTAACCAAACCAACCAAAAATAGTTTTTTTCCCAATAGAACACAAAAAAACCCAACCAACCCAACCAACCAAAAATGGTTGGTCCCAATAGAACACGGCCTAAGTGACACTCACAATTTGTGCTTTGTAACTTGTGACTAGCCTCATTATACTGGACTGTAAGCGGTCCCAGGGTAAGTGCAAAACACCATAAATTCATATCCTTTACTCAGATAGATAAATGGATATATAGTTAAATAGAAGAGAGCAGCCACTAGGATTCAAAGCCTTTGATAGAATATTAAACCGGCAGAGGTCTCAGCACTTGGGTAACCAAGCACAGAAAATTGGTTGAAGAGTCTGATCGCAAGTCGGCTATCTCCAACCATGTTAGGGGCACCCGCCACCCAATTAACTGGGATAGTGCTAAGATTATATGGCAGGATGAAGATCTCTTGTGTAGAAAGATCAGGGAAGCGATTCTGATACACCAACGGAGCCCGGGGATGAATTGTGACCGTTGTATTTTTTAGGGTATAAAATCGGCGATCTGGTATTTTTTAGCGTATTTTTAAGCAAAAATTGTACTCGGAAGAAAATCTGGTATTTTTTAGGGGTAATTTGAGCTAAAACGGTATGCTGAAGATAAATTCAGGCATTTTTTAGGGTATTCCAGAAGCGAGGGGTATTTTTTAGGGTGAAATTTTTTTTTCCACTAGGTATTTTTTAGGGTAGAAATTTGAGCTTCCTGACGTTCATCCCTACCAGTTTCACCCTGAAGTACCCCCCCGGTTGTATTCTCTTCCTGTGTGTAATTAAAAGGCATTGCTATCAAAATGTAATATCCAGTACCGTATATACTCGTGTATAAGTCGGATTTTCAAGACGTAAAAACTAACCCAAAAAATCAACCCCGACTTATACAAGAGAGAAGACATAACACCCCATCAAATTATGAAGCATAGTTTGCCAAGTGTCGGATTTTTCACTCACTAACAGCAGACCTGTCTTTGAGAGGCATACAATCCATTCCAAAGAGCCTGTGTAGTGTGATTCCTTGCAAGCCAAAGTAGTTTTAAAATAGATTTTTCAGCACGTGTTTTACTTTAACTTTTGGATGATTACACACATGAATCTATCTATCTTTCGACATAAAGGGAGCAGCTTCAAGTAATAGCACCACTTTTCTGCATTCTAAAGGTTACTGAAATTCACTGTTTTCAAGTTTGTTGCAATGTATTTTAGTTTACGTGCAACAAGTTACGATCGGGCGCCATGTTGAATTAGCATAAAACGTGTGGAGACTGGTGCTAAAACTACAGCATCAAAACGAGACACAGTCCTTGGATCAACTAGAAAATGTCATCTTCATGAAAAACGTGGCTTTGTTTACATCTTTATATCAAAGTGGTTTACAGCTATTTTCTTCCTGATAAGTCCACATCCAATGCTAACTGACATTATTTTTTTCTGAAACAAGAATTTGAGCTCGGATGAACATTTATCATCGAACAGTTTTGCAGCAGAACGAAAGCGATTGTGGACTACAGCTTCGATGTATGCACACTCTTCACTAGCAGATAATTGAAACTAAAGTGTTTTTATCAAGTTTACTTTACTGTAAGTAACCTGTACATTAATCCAACATTGCTTGAATAAAATCGTTGTTTCGTTTGTAAACAAAATATAATTTCTGTTGAAGATTGGTATCCAATATCATTCACCACCACGTTAAGCAATGCTTTACAGTTTAGAGCAAATACAACTGCTTTTTAACATAACAAGTCTTAGAAAAGCGCATTAATTTTCTTTAGTTTTGTTATTTTGTCCACTTTATTCATCAAAAATGTCTCTTTTACTGCAACATTTTGTCTAATCCACAAATACATTTGAAGTTTATAATTTCTTAAAAAGTGTCAATTTTGGCTTCAAAATTGGGGTTCGACTCATACACGGGTTCGACTTATACACAAGTATATATGGTACCAAATTTTTATAAAGGGTGTCAGAATATTGGTCAGTAGCTCATCAGTACATGTGTATCATCACAATAAAGTTGGCCTTTTTCATTCAGCATTCAGTTATTTTGAATATCTATTCATGATCACAACTGAACACCTGCTGTGTTTTCTCACATTACCATTGGTAAATAAATCAACATGAAAAACTTCCTTTGAACTTTGTAAAGGTTTGACTTGCCCATTTGCATTCTGGTTTCTTCATAAAACAAGAGGCTATGCTGTAGTCTGACTTGGGCCCGGCCTGCCGTATACTTGGTAAATTTGAAATAGATAGTTTGATCTATCTTGTTTACTGCAGTTGGAAAGGATATATGAATAGAGTAAAACAGTAACCAGTGATGATGCTCGTGCAAGACTGAAAAGGTCTGCAACTATTTACTAGACTGTTTTATATATACATATCGTGATTCTATGTGTAGCCAAGTTGAGTTTGTAACTCGAACTTAAAACGATTTAAAATCGAACTGCGTTTTTCAGATGTCACGGATTATCCTCACATAGGATCCACTTGTTTTATCCGTATGTTTTCTTGAGTGCACGGTGTAAATAGGATTTTACAGGAGACAGTGCATAGTGTATTTGTTCCACAGTGTAATAGAGATGTGGTCCATAGTTTCGTGGATTTCATACAGTTTTCAGTTTTTGATATCTCAATACACAGTAATTTAAGTTTTCCAACTTGCTATTTACTTCGGATTGTGAACTGCTATATTCGGCAATGTACACATGGTTTGTTGGTCATGTTACTTGACGTGTACATCTGTATTTGACAAGTGTGTCACAAATTAAAATTTAGTTCTGCTCCGGGATTTGTTGTGTTGAGTTGTGCTTTTGAGCTCTGCTCCTCTTTTATGTTTATTTTATTTCAACTCACTGTCACAACCGAAACAGTAGTTTCACACAAACTACAACTATAAAAGAACCTCAACCACCCGGCCGGTCACATATGCTATAATGCTTGTGATTTCTATTGATATGATTATTATTGTTCTGTTTTGAAAAAACGAAAAGAGAAAAAAAATTCAGCGAGGGCAAAAAATTCAAGATGCATCCCCCGGGATTCGAACCCGTGCTGTGCTGATATCCAAGTTCAATCAGGTCACTAGTCTGATCCAATAACCACTGCACCACCATGCAAGTTAACACATGCACAGGACAATTGTGACACGAAGAAAAAAAATAAAAAAGAACGGAGCCGAAACCTCAACTCGGTGCCTCCGGCCCGAGTAACAAGAATAAAAATAACTGGCCACCATCTGGATTCTTGGTGGTCAAATGTACTGTGGATGCAAAAAAAGTTAAAAACAATGGACAAATGAATTAGCAAGCAGTAATGGACAAAACATGTCAGAAATATTCCTAGATTCACAAACATACAACTTATGTTGAATAAATTAAATATCTGAAACAGTGTGTGTCATCCATTACGACTATAAATGTAATCAATAAGACCAGATGTGAAGTCGTTCAAATCAGAAATATGACAAACAAAAAAATGGTAAAACATGATGATGATTAGAGTTCATGTTTCAAGACATTTGCTCTACGAAGTGTTTTGTATCTTTATGGAAGTAAATAGGCGGTGACAACTAACCATAAGCAAATGGTTATGCTTTCAAAACACGCCGCCATAAGTTCAACTGAAACACAGGCAACGGAAGCCCTTTCTGGGGTTGACGTAAATTTAACAACTATGACTTGGTACTAACATAAGCAACAATAACATAATTTTCCGCATATAGATGGTGGTTTACAATTACTTTTCTTTTCAACATGATTTCGAACTTTTCTTAAGATAACGAAACGAAGATTTACAACATCAGACACCGTAATGTACGTCTTCAAATATCTTAATATGCCATTTCACTCGCCTTCTTCCGAAGTTTTCCCCGAATGTGGCACAACCTCCTCACGCCGTCAAAACACGAAGCTTCCAGTCGTCCGTTTCCCAACATCTTGGTCACCTGAGCGTATTCTAAGTATAAATATATCGACTGTGAATACGAATCCACCTTTCCACTTGTGAAACTAAGAAATCGTAACAAATTTGAACGTTTTTTCACCTTGTCCGTCCTCTTTGAACACAAGCTCACGCTTCTCCGATTCATTTTCATTCTTTCCCCTCCGACGATTTTTACCTCCCTTTCCTAGAAAAAAAAACATTAATTAGAAACTTGATGGGCTTCAAAAGTCTTCAGCAACATCTCACCTTTGTTTTTCGGCATTTGCTTTAGAGAACTGAATAAAACAGATTATAAACTCTGGTCTTCACCACCATCCACGATGAACAGATCTTTCAAATTAAAACTTTTTTGCTTGCTCAGCGGTTTCCCCCACGAAAGCATGTGGATGGCGCAATCAAGTTGCAATACACCCTCGGAAAACTTCGGAAATTTTCGGAAGGTTCGGGACTTCGCGTTATTTTTGGCACTGACAACCGTGACTGGAATTATTTTAAAAAAATTATGATATTGAAAACCAAATAAGTTATGCTCACGTAAAAAGTTCTTTATTTATTTTAATTCCGTTCGTGTTCACATAATCTCGTCCCCAGACTCTCTCCCCGAGAGGAATTCAGATGATGACGCACGCATTTTAAAACAGAAAATAGCGGGAAACACAGACAAGGCGCGCGCACGCTTGGACGGAAATTTGCAAAGATGGCCGAAAGAGGTTGCAGCTTTTCTGTAAGTATCTTTATTTATTTATTTAATCCATTCACTTTTGTTATATCTTTTCCTCAAACTCAGTCTAGATTTAGGCAAACAATAGTTCTTCTCTTCATATTAACAAACACTGGCGAAATTTTTTACTTAGATTTTTGCTCGGCAAAATTCAACCGGCACACAGCCTGACCGCGAACAACAAAATAAAAAAAAAATTCTCTGAGGCAAATTTTCATTCTAAATCTGACTGTTTCCGGTTGTATTTGATTTTTAAAGAAGTGTAGCATGAAACGTTAAATTGGTTTTCTCTTGGGTTTTTCCCAGCCCTTAATATATGGCCATGGACTGGGCATTTCAGTTGCTGAATGTTTCGTATTCTGGAAATCGACGAGGACGACAGCAAGAGAGTTTATTAGTTACCGCTACAAGGATAAGATATGAAAGAAACTGTTTTGTACACTCTGAAAAATGGATGTGCATGTGTGATACAGCTTTTTTGTTTATTGCAAAGCTGTTTGTTCTTTGAGTTTTAGTTTGTAACAAACATTTTTCTCTCGAGAACGTTTCGAACAAATCAAAGTAAACGAATTCAGTAGGACTTCAGTTGACAACAAAAATATAACAGGTCGGGACTGAAATTGAACACATGGGAAAGCTGCCAGAACGTAGAAAACATAATTACACCAACGACAAAGTTTGTACGTTATCCATTATTGAATTGTGAATTCGTCATGTTGCTCTGAGCGTATGAGATTCTTAGACTGAGGCCTTGTTATCACAAATAAAAGCGTTAAGGGTTTCGTGCCAACACACAAATGGTTCCATTACACAACATTACAGTGTAAAAAAGTACAGCTTTTTTGTGTTACGAAAACATATCCGGATATGTGACTTATAACTTTCGAAAGCGTTGTTACGCCGCAAAATTTAACAATTGATGCAAAATGTAACATCAACCTGAAATGTAACATCTTTTGACGCAAAATGTAACAACTTCTTAACGCGAAATGTAACAATTTTTTGACTAAAATGTAACAACTTTTTGACGCGAAATGTAACAACGCCCTGGAAAACTCCTGGAAAAACAGACTTTCCTGGTACTCCTGGGAAACTACAGGGATTTTATAGAAAAATTTTCAACAGTTTTATAAAAAAAAAACCTACAGAAGCATCTGACTCACGATTGTACTTTTTGTATTTTATCAAGACTCAATATCAAGAAGTTTTTTTCTGGGGATTTAAGTCATTTTTGTTCCCTTCCGCTTCGACTGGAAAGCTGAAGAAATTACTTGATATTGTTTTTGGCAAGATAATGTGGAGTTGGTTCCTCGAAAAGTAAATTTTCTACCCTGGAGAACTTCTTGAAAACTCCTGGAGTTTTGTTATCATCAGTCAGCGAGCACCATGGTTTACCGTATCTGTTTAGATATTATGCCATAGTAAGTTAGCTTTAAGTTATTTTGAGAATACTATCTACTGGTATTCCTAAAGATTTTTTTGTTAATATACCGTTTATAAGCCCTCCCTCCAGATATGAGCCCCCACCCTCAATCCGTTGACGAGCCCTGCCGTAAAATATATATAGAAACCTAGGGCTATAATGTTAGATTCAGGCCCCACTGAGGGGGAGGGGCTGGGAAGCTAAAGACTTCCCCCCCCCCCCACACCACACACACTTTTTTGCTCGTTAAAAAAAGAGAGAGAAAAAGAGAGAGAAAGAAATAAGAAGAGAAGAGAAGAGGGGAAAAAAAGCAAGAAAAAGGTGAAAAGAAACAGAAAAAGAAAGAACGAAAAGAAAGTGTGCACAGCTACAGAAACGAATTAATTCGAAGAAAGAATAACATCGAGTGAAGGGATTATCTTTAAGATAAAGCCCTACTTAGAGAAACGATAATTAAAAATGCGGCAAGAGAGGCCCAATTATTCATGGTTATGAATGTTCAAAATTTTCCCGGGACCGGAGAATGCCCCCGGAACCCCCCAGAAAACGCTCGCGCCTTCGGCGCTCACTCATCCAGTCCCCTCCCCCCAACTTTCGGACCCGCTGCGCTGGCCAAGGATTTTGCGATGTGAGAGTTAGACGAAAACTCTTATTGTTCGTGGGAGCAAATCTGGTGAAAAACGCGAGTTTTCAGTCCTATTCCGATTGCGCACGAGTCAGATTCCAGGATTTTTGGAGCAAAATCGGGAAAAACAAAATAGAAAACCCAAAAACTAATCACTTATGCGCGTAGTTTCTTGATATAAAAATGAGGCTTTCTAAGTCGTCCTTCTTCGTTTTTGTTTTCAGCTGAGGAAGAAGGGAAGGAGTCCTTGATGGCGAAAAAAGGAAAAAGAAAGAATAAAAGTAAGAGCAATTAGACATTTGTGGTTTGGTCAAAATTTGATCACATGCATGAAAGATGTTAACACCCAATGAATTAAGACAAGTTTGTTTTGATACACATGCGGTGCACAGATGCAAGATTTGCCTGGAAAGGCAGTACACCTCATTTTCACACCTTGCCCGACACAAGCGAAAGTGCGCTGAGGAGCGCCAGAAAGGTATTTCCTTTCCTTTGCAGTAAAAGGACAAATACATCATCCACTTGCATTAGTATTACTATATGGCTTAGTTCAACTGTACATCCACAGTAAGTTTCCTTATCTCCTTTATTGCACCTTTTTAATATTTGTTACGATGCAATTTTATTGTTGCATTGCTACCTCGTGTTATTAGCGAAAGCTACGTAGAAGTAAAAACTAAGAAACGAGATACTCAACTGAATTTAGTCAAGATGAGGTTAACATTGCAGTTCTGAAAACTGAGGGGGCAGTTGTCAGACAGGACTGATTTCTGACTGAAATTCCATCTCTTCCAGCCCTCAATTCACTCTGATGTCACGGAATGTACAAATTCCGCTTTCAACAAAGTTATATTTCACATAGCTCTCCCTCAGCTGTATGTGTTATTCAGTTTTATAGCGGAGGGTTTTTGAAGCTTAGCTGTCAGAAAGTAGAGTTTTTACAAATACTCGGCAAAATCTTTGATGGACAAACTCCCAAAGTTCTCCATAACAAAACTGAACACCCAACATCAGTGGAGGGAGGGCTTCGTGAAATACAGTTTTGCTTATTCATTTATAGAAAACGATCCATGCACGCCTATACATTTAAGTTAATACTTTCAAGTCAGGCTTCCCCACGTTCATGAGCCGAGAGTAACTGAGGATTAATCCTCCTTCTTCATCTTCATTGCACTGGGCCTCGTCTTATAGTTACCTATTTCGTGTATTATTAAGGATACTGTAGACCTTCAGAGGGTGCCTGCCTAAAAATGCTTCGTGACGGGCGAGAATTTATCCAATATCGAC
>JAOBYE010105893.1:0-19663 GCA_025403585.1 Parazoanthus swiftii | reverse complement strand
GAGCGAATATGCCCCCGGGGCCCGGACCCCTCTAGAAGATCGCACCTTCGGCTCTCAGCGGTGCCCCCCCCCCCGCCCCCCCAGTTTTCCAAGGCTTGCTACGGCCCTGAAATGCACTGCAAAAGATCTACGAATTTTCATTCCATCCATTACCCCAATTTACACGTTAATGCTGCTGGCATACTGTATTAAAATCTACTGAATATTGTGCACCAACTACGAGTAATTTATTAGTAAATTGAAGATGTATCGTGCAAGTCGCTTACCGTTGTTGTCTTCTTTGTAGTCTTGACAATACCTCTCGTCTATTGTACCCCCAGATTCAGCAGTGCGGTAACTCAAAATGATTAAGCTTGCATGACTCACTGTTTTAAGTGAATGATGTAGGGTTTTTATAACAAGTATATCTTATCTGAAAGCAGAACATACGTGCTGAAATCGGTTGAATTTGGTGATTTTCTTATGCAACTTAACCGGATCTTTGTGAAAACACAATTTCGTTTCCAGTGCCACTCGAGAGGATTATAAAAACAGACCGGGAGGGCTGGGATTTAAAATGCTATTGCGCACGCAATGCATTGTTGGTCAAAAGCCGGCTCATTTTGGTGGGGAAAGGGCGAAAGAGAAGAGAGAAGGAGGGAGGCGGCAGGCTCTGTCGGAAATATTTCGACGCTTCTCTGCAATCAAGCCTGTCCTTTCAAGTAGCAGCGACAGAACTTGCCCTTTCGTTTCTTGTTTTTTTGACGTTCAGTGGTGACCGATTTCAACTTGTCCCCATAGACAAAGACTTTTTACAACATCTGCAGTATTCATCCCACCAAAATGAGCCGGCTCGCAGGCTAGTCCTCGTCCCACGCTCAAACTTTCCAGCAAGCGGGTGAAAAACTTAGTGTTTCTTTTAACCTTATTAGACAGATTAAATTAACTATAACTTTACAGCTAATTTTTAAAATTGAGAATTTGATGCCCAGATAATAATAATAATAATAATAATAATAATAATAATAACAATGATAATAATAATAATAATAATTATTATTATTATTATCATCATCATCATTATTATTATTATTATTATTCGACCGCCTATCGAAACGTCTCCGCGCGTTCTGATTGGCTACTGACAGCAGAGCTGTCAAATAAAAACGGAATGGGCTGGGGTGGGGCTTTTTAGATGTAGCTGCAACAGATTTCTTGTTTTTTAGGAGTTTTCATAAATTTTATTGACACGGAATGGAAAATGAAGTGGGAACCAACTTAATCATATCCGGGTTTTTACGAAATTTTACAGACCAGAAGCTTGACCGTTATGTGATGTCCAGTGATCAAAAAACGTTTTCTAGAAAACGAAAAGCGAAAGCTTTTATATCGAACTCGATTAAAAAGCGCCACTTATTTCTTTTGTACATCTGTATGGAGTTCAAATTAAAAGGCCGGTCTGTAGCGACCCGTTGGTCCCAGTAGTTCTAACAAAACCTTTCCTGGCCATGCAGTGGTCCGGGGTGCTAGACCGGGGGGGGGGGGTTACTCCCTAATGTTGGATGTCGGGGTGCTCGTATTTTTTAGGGGTTAAAATTGGCAATCTACATGTAGTATTTTTTAGGCTACTCTTGGGCAATAATGACTTTTTTTCATGAATTTGTGCTGTATCCGAGAAAACGTTTTTCTCTTGCTCTAAACATGTCCTTTAATTCTTGTGCAAACTTTAACCCCTTATAATATTGGTCCTAATCAAAATAAAAAAAGAGTGCAGATAGATAGATAGATAGATAGATAGATAGATAGATAGATAGATAGATAGATAGATAGTAAGATAGATAGATAGATAGATAAATAGACAGAGAGATAGATAGATAGATAGATAGATAGATAGATAGATAGTTAGATAGATAGATAAATAGATAGATAGATAGATAGATAGATAGATCGATAGATAGATAGATAAATAGATAGACAGATAGATACTGTAGATAGTTAGATAGATAGATAGACAGACAGATAGAACTATAAAACAAAAAAAGGCTTACACCTCTTTCTTGTCGGATCAATGTTCATTTTGTTGTTATATATAAAACAAGAATACAAGCACTACTTTATTTCTATAATATATCAATAGTTTTTATTTATTTTCCTTTTTTTACATTTCAGAAAAATTCTGCGTCGAGCAAAAAAACTATGGTAAGTATAATTATATTTGCTCCCGTTACAGAAGAAGGCACACAGGTGTCCATTTTGGTTCAAAAAGTTCTGACCCCTTCCCAACCCTGAACAGTGTACCATACAACACCGTATTGGAAATTCTAATATATGTTGTTGTAAGTACTTTCTCATTACTTCAAAGCTGGCTTTACTTTATATAATTTAGCGTTACGAGTATGGATTTGCCAGACTGGACAGATAAAATATGTAAGTACCAATTAGTATATAAGATATGACCATATTTCTTTCTGTTCAAGAGATGACAAAGTTTTTCTTACAAATTCAAAACTAGCATCATTTTTTCATTGTATACGTATATTATCACAATAATTCATCTATTTGACCGTGCTGTTTCGACTTGTTAATATTGGAGAACATTATAGTGAAACTACTGAACTGTCCAGCGACATAAATATTTTTCAGTTTTGCTGCTTCTTCTAAGTAAATTAAAAAACGGGTTTAATTCTAACATCAAAACTTTGACATCTCTTAAGATGAAGCTGCCTGAAACCCCACTGCAGCAAATATAAAATTGAAAATTTCATTAAGGAAAATGTTTCTTTACTTAATTCAAATTTATGACCCAGAAAGACCTTCCTTTTCTAAGCTTCTTTATACAAATATATACAAATGGTCCTTGGTCCTTCAAAATCAAGGATGCTGATTTGCAAAGAATATAAATCAGCATCACAAGGAGATAAAACTCTCATAGTTACTCCTGGTGAAACAAACTATGAATGTATTGAATGAAATGTAAGACAAAGTGTGCACACTGCCAAATTGCTGATTCAAAATACAATTCCTCGAGTATAAAACTAGATTTCATTTTAAGGCAAAAGAGTTAAAGAATAAGAATTAAATGAGGCATCTTTTGTTCCTATAGTAATGTCTCTCTAAGGAGCTGAAAAAAATCTAGAAACAACTGGATATCTGACACCAAGCAGCCAAACCACTCTTGACTTTGATCTATGCCAGTGGCAGAAAACAATGCCCAACATTTAATCAGCTGTAGGCAATCATAAACCTTGACTTTGGTTATGAGAGCACAGGAAAATAAACTTTCGTTATCATTAAAAAAAAATAAAATAAAGATCCACGCATACATATGCAACAGCCCCTTTGAGATGCTGCTGGTGAGAGAATGGAATGTTTTTTTTTTTAATTTTGGCCTAACACCAGTTGCTTTTCCCTCAATAATATAACATTTTACTAATCTATGTGTATATAAATAATGCTTAGCATTTGCTCTAATAAATGTAGCTTTTGAGTTTAAGTTATGCAGCTGAAGCTGCTACTAATTTTGTTTCATTGTGTTGAGGTGGTTTGGATTCGACGGTTTCCATGCCAACTAGTTTCTGAGTATGATTGGCAGTTGTGGCAACTGGCGTGGAGGGTATTGGCGGCATGAATGGCTCAGCAGGTTCTATAGTGTTGGGAGTAAAGGGGCCATACTCGTAATACTCCTCGGAGTCTAGATCATCCATCACGGATAGCAACACTCTTGAACGCACTGCAATAGAAAAACATTGCCAGGTTTTTTAATAAAGCTGCCCACGTAAGTTAATTCTTGCTCAGCAATTTATATTTGTAAAGTATGAAATTTTCAGATGGGGATTCTTGTTGGGAAACATGGAAAAACACTCTTACAAATACTGGGCTACAGTACTCTAAAAGAACTACCTTATCCAGGGGTATTGCCTAGAGCAAAACGAACTATGGCCTTAGTTACTTCATATTTTGGCCACAGTTTTTTTAATTCTTTATAGATTTATTTGACAAGAAGTGTGAAGAAGAGGAGGGAACAAAAATAAAATACAGCTATCTCAGGTTCATTTTAAATTTTCATATGCATTCTAATGTTTCTTTAACAAAATAACAAAGGCTGCATTATCTCCTAAACCAGTTGGGAAATCCGTTTTTAGCAAGAAAAGTCACAAGGCAGGTTATGAGGATTAGTGTGATAAACCCTGACTTACGGTATCTGAAACGAAAATAAATATAAATAAAAATAAAGTCGTAGTGAGTAAAATAAATGACAATGTTTTTCTCTAAATTTGGAAATTTAGGTAAAGAGGATCCATAAAACCTACGATTAAAACTGTGGACTTAAATCAAAGCCAATTTAACCTTACAAATAATATAATTACCTGATGGAGTATTATAGTCAACTGCACTTTTTCCACTAATGACCGAGCTTTCTGCACTTGAAAAAAACCCTATATTGCTGGGTAGAGGTGCCCAACTGCCAAGAAATACAGCAAAACACATTACAACAACCTGCAAAATAATTTTAAAATTTCAGTTAGCAACTAGATACTTGAATCCTAAATAATTCTTTAGAAACATTTACTTGACTCAACCAATTTAACACAGACCATAAAAACTGATCTACAAATCCCTCAGGTGCTGGTAATTTGGGATCTCTTACAAAGTTTGCTCAAGTAAGGGAAAATAATAACAAAAAATAATTTCTTAACAATATTGTATAATATTGTGTTATTGGACAGCAATGTAATATATATTATGCTTGAGACCATCTAAGAGCTTTCCAGACCTATTCCTGCTTATAACACATGGTATGTATATGTAAAAAGTTAATATGTACATGTACCATTAACTGAATTTGCTATGGAGATTCGTCCATCTAGTTAATGTAACAACTGGTAATCAAAAAAAAGGTTTAATTTTTTCCTGAATGTTTGAAGTTTCTTTCTTGTTCACTCCAACTGTGATGTACATTTGGAACTAAATGATAACAAAGCATATCCAAACAATGGCCCCAGGTCTCCGAACAACCTGCACATCACAGTCCAAGAGAACAAGAGCTTTCCGAAGGAAAAGTTTGAACCTTTTTTTTAAAGTCCCACTCACCATAAGACAAGTGCCTGTTTGTGTTGATCTTGCATTGCTGGGACGAGAAACTTTAGAAGGTAACAATCCTTGCAGCTTTTGAAGTTGGCTAATCAATGAACTAAAAAAATAAAACAAAACTTTAATATTATCTTCCTAGACATCAACCACTCTATAAGAGGATTAATAAATAGACCAGTTTCATATTCGTAGTTGCCGCTGATTACAATGACTACAGACTCATTTACTCAGCATTAGCCTCGTCTTGATGTTAGTTATTTTATTGTTATTTAGTACGTATATTCAACACCAAGCCAAGGCTAAGGCTGAGTAAAAGAGTCTGTAGTCATTGTAATCAGCGGCAACTGTGAATATGAAACTGGACTATTGTAAGCTGTAGAAAAGTGGCAGACTACATTAACACAGGGATTACCCCTGTACTCTTTTTTAAAAATGGGGGGGGGGGGCTTTGAAAAATTACAACTGTCCATGGAAGAAGGTGCGAGGAAAGGAGGCCACACCAAATTCAAATCACTATCTTGCCGGGGATTTTAAATGCTTACATGTAGAACCTTCTGGTTGGAAGTCTGAGATCTTATTAGCTGAGATAATATATCTTGCACACTACAATAATTGTAATATAGTGTCTGGTATCTGTTTAGATGGTAAACCTATGTATTGGTGTGAAAATTGGACCATCTGCCAAAAATGAAAACTGCTGAACTGTCTATTTAACTTGGTACAGTAGAAGAAAATAATATGAACTTCTACCTGACACGTACCATAAACTATCACAAATTTAAGTACATTTATTTACATATTTTCTACTACTTGTCCAAAAACAGTCTAGTATGTGGTTTTACAACATATTCAGCTCTTTTGAAAAAGGTTGTAATAGTCAGTAATAATACTGGAACCAAAAAGAATTTTGTGTACTACATTAATACTGTATTTAGTGGTAAATTATAATAATGATGGCAGTGATAACAATTGTATTATGATGAGCCTACATTCCACATAATGCAAAGCCAGTGCTATTATTGTAGGAAGAAATTAAGTGTGCCTCTTGAACCCCCATAGTTCCTTTTGGTTCCAGTTTTGACTATTGGCTATGACAACCTTTTTTGAAATAACTATATACATGTACATTTCATGAATGTTATTCTGTTTAGAGTAGACCAACGGTTTAAATTCAAGATATTTTCTTCTTGAATTCTTAAAATAATTAGTTATATGAGTTGCCATATGATGTCACAATAGTTATTTAATCTTTGCTGGCTGCAGCTGCTGACTTACCGATTTGCATTCTCTAGTGTGTCTACTTTTTTTCGAAGTTCCAAATTTTCATTTGCACATGAATCGACTCTGGAAGCAAAAAAATATGTTCATGACTTTAAGTTAATAATTCACAGGTAATCTTATCCCCCTTCCTGGTCTGGTTCACAAAACTTTTTAAACATAATTATCATACAAACAAATTCCAATTTCTATAAAACTAATATTAATAATACTTTTAAAATTATTAATAATGTTAGTACCTGCAGATAATCAATATCTAAATGATTTTATGTATGTATGACAGTACAGTATTGTATGGATCACTAAAATATCCCTCAAAGACACACAAGACTATTACTAGCATTTATCAGTTTTTCCACTATAAATCCCCCTACGGAAAAGGGTAGGTTTTCAAATTCATTTTGTTTATATGTGGGAAAGCAACAGTTTTTGGATCCATAAATTTACAAACAAAATCAATATAGCAGTGATCAGATGTATTACCTTTTTTCTAAAGTTTCCATATATTCTTTCTTTTTTCTTCTACTTTCTTGTGCTGATATCTAAGAGCAATGAAGAAATCGATTAGATAAAATTAAAATCATATAATTTATTATTGACAGTATAAAGTTGACAATTACTATTAAAATTTATTTACTAACTAGTATTACTACCAGTTATTTTCTACATGTCCATAAAGGCTGACAGCCTTAAAACAAAGTTACAAGTCAAAGAGGGCATGTCCCATGCTTTACTTTTTCTCAAGTCAAATTATCCCGAAAACAGTGTCTTCTTTGTCACTGGCTCGCTTGTGAAGTCTCTGAAGGTATATACACAGCATGTTGAAACCCTGCTGAGCATTGTAAGCGAGCCTTCATCAATATAAATCTTTAATGAGTTGCACTGGTTCAACCAATTTCAAATTTGATTTTGTTCTTTGTGCTTACAAGCACAATGGGTGAAAACTGCTGAGTGACATAATTATCATGAACCCATGGTAACCTCAAATGGATGCAGCCTGCAAACCAATGCACTTTACTTGAAGTGGTTGCAACATGATCACTTCAGCGTCTTTTCTCACAAAGTGAAAACTCTTGAACAGGATAACTAAGTAGTCATGAAAATCTCAATGGTATTTTTTTTCTCTTTCAAATAATATAACCCAAGAAACTACAGAAACACTACAAACAACCAAATAATGTGGGGAAAACAACATCCAAAGGATCAAATGATAACTAATTTGAACTGGACTCTCACCTTGTTCTTGATTTTGCGTCTAACCTTCTTGAGTGCTCTTTCTTCAACCTGAAGATAAAAATGAAAAGAATTGTTTTGTTTTTTTTACTTTCCCCATGACATACAATGTAGCAATTAATACTGCCTGATTAAAATCCCAATTAAACAAGAGTTCACCACTAACTAATAAATGTCCCTAGTGAACAGAGCTCAGCTGCTATCACTGGAAGAATAATATTTGATGTTATGAGTTTGATATAAAATACATGTAATGACCTTCACATTAAACAGAGTGTATGACTTGTACAAGAGATTTGACACACATGGGCAAGTGATTTATAATCTAGAATACATGCAAACTTTTAATTATCAGGCTTGCAAAACAACTAGTGCAGAGATAAATGGCTTGATACATGTTTATACTGTAAATCTAGTGAGCAGTCATGCAAAGTTACCTTTGTGAGTGGAAGACCTGATGGCACTGGTAATCCCTCTGCAATCAATGTCCTCTTTTCCTCTTCTGTCAAGTAAAAGGGTTGCTTTTCTGGAATCTACATGAAGTATACATGAAGCAAAAAAGGTAACTTCAGTTAGTAATTTATTTTAAATGCAAACCTTCTGATCTTGCATATATTAAGTACACTACATGTAGAAGTTAGCAAAACTATTAGAAGTGCTAACTAAAAAGGTCAAAAAGTAACAAGCAAGATGTTTTTATCAGTACATTATGGAAAACAGGTCATTCCACCCAGTACAATTTGCTTAAAATTTTATCAAAGTTCAAGGGCTGTCTTCTTTGTATTGTTTCAGTCAAAATATATAAAACAGGGAAAAATTTAATGAATGATACATGACTTACTGTGATAAAAGCCAGAGCAAAAAAGGAAGCAAAATGAAAAACAAACAAAAGACAAATCTTTCTAGTACTCCAATTTACCCAAAAATCTGAGCATGCATGCTTGTAACAGGAACCTGTAACAGTCCCGACCGAGCCAGTCTCCAGACAGAAATCTGGCAAAATCCATACACACAGAAGGACGAATTTCCCAAAGCAAGCAGTTGCAGGGAACAGCCATAGGTTTATCTGTCTCACTTTGTTTGGCAGAAATAACAAGAATCCGTTTATTTAATAATTATTTGTAGCAGCTTTACCTGGCCACAAGGGGGTGTTGTTTCCCCTGCACTTGATCCTGAAAGGCAATCATTTTCACCTTCAATGCTGTGAGGGGGGGTGGTGGAGGTGGAACAGGTTGGCGAATGTGCTGCCGAGTCGTAACCTGAAGTGAAATGAAACACAATTGATATTATAGATTAAAAGTATTCACATTGATCACTTGACTTTTAACCCACAAGTTAAACAACTTTGCAAGGAAAAAATTATAAATTAAATCTCTTAGATAAAACAATTATAGTAGGTAATTCAGTATTGAGTACGGAAATCTTTTGCGGAACTCCATTCTTTAATTTATTCCCTTAAGCTTGGGAGGCAGATGACTTATCAATGTTGGAAACATTAGTATTAGTAATTAATATTAATAATTAGTGTTACATAAATTTATTTTTTAGCCTTTTATTCATGTTAACAAACACAATAATTCCAGGAAAATATTGACATAACTATCATGATACAATTATATTATATTAAATAATATACACTGACTTGAAAACTGGAGTGTACATGTATGCAGCAGTAAATTATGGTTGATTTTTTCATTCTCAAGCTAATAAAGTTTCAAAGCAGCTTTAAGCATTACTTGAAACTGCATATTTTACAATGTAAAGAAAATTATTATTGAGAATTTCATAGTTAGTACTTTTTAGTCTGTAGAAATTGCCAGTCCATTACTTATGTTTCAATAGTTATACTAGATCAGTTCGGTGGTGAATTTGTTTTTATATCCATTTGAGCTTGCAATTATCAAATTTTTATACTTTTACAGATATTATGACTTGTAACACATGTGCAATTTATTGATATTTTGTAACTTTTGGTTCCTGAAGAACCTCTCTTAAAATCTTATCAATGAAAGAACACCATGTAGAAAGATTGTTTTAAACAAATCATCCTGAAATATTGGAACCACACTGTATAATTTATTCTTTTTTCCTCAGTTTGTTTATGCCCTTGATAACAGTGATGCTTAGAAATTATACATTTATGAAAACATTAATTTTAAAAGTTTTTTTCATATAATTTTATGTACATTAAACAAGTATAAGAAGAGTTGAAACTTTATTAATCATGAGTCTGAAACACATCTCTTCCGACAAATAACTTCCTCAACACTGGAAAGAAAAAAATAAATGTATTGCAAATAGCAAAAGATATAAATTTAGTATCTCCTTTGAGCTAAATCTAGTATTTTTTTACCAAAGGAGAGTAACATGATCTTTGTTAGTAAGCAGACTGAAGCAGACAACACTGTTATAATTTAACATACAAAACAGACAGAAGACTTCACAGACATCTTAATCTTGTTCAAGTAGAAATCTGATACAACATCTTGAGTTGCTGTTGTGAAATCGGAAGTACTCAAAATTATTTTTTAGGTTCACTGGCCACCCCTTAAGAAATAGACTGTCTGACTCATTTTATTTTAGTGCACAGTGACTTTATGTATCTTACAACAAAGACGGAAGCTGTTCTTTACATGTATCAAACAAGACTTGTAAAATTCTGAAGCATGAGATGAGATATTCAGGATGTAGAAAAACACACTGATTTGTTTAATATTTTTTACATAGAAAAGTATAACTAACTAAGATATAAATATTCAAACATTTGTTAAAACATTTTAGTTTTTTATGTATAGCTGCAAGATTGTGGAATCTTGCTTATATTTATTGTACGTTTAATTAAATATGATTTTTGATCTTTCCCTCTTATCAAGCTAGTACTTTTTAATACTTGGAGCAGTTAATTTGAACATTTTTAGAGCAGTATTAAAAGTATATTATCTTTTTAAATCATTATTATAATTGTAAGTTAACATTTATATAATTATTGTTTTAATCATAGTTGCCAACTTTTTGAAGTTTTAATGCTGGGAATGCCATTTCTTTCTACTGAACACTTTGTTTTCTTCGGAAAAAGCACTGGGACATTTGAGCCTGTGTATCAACAAGCCACAAATGCTACCTTGGTTTCATGCCTCTCACATGAAGCTCACAAGATTGGTACATGAAACCCAGATAGACCTCATAATCATGATCAAGATTGTATTGTGTTTAGATGAATTGAAGTTCACCAAGTTGGTGTAAAGTTCAGTTAAGTTTTACTCAGTTGTTGTAAAAAGACAAAATCAAGAGATATGAAAAATTTTTACTCAATTTCACAGATCTGCTAGAATCCCAAATAGTCTAAAGAAATCTCCAGCAGGATACAAGAGAGTTGGCAACTATGGTTCTAATCACTTGATATAAAAAATACGAGAGCACAAGAATGTATGGATAGTAGCTTACTGTATTGTCTATATGTTCTTAGTGTTGCATACTCAGATTGCACAGGCAGCCCAGGATAATAGAACCCGTCACCTGCTGGAGACACACCAGAGTTAAGAAGGAAAGTCCTGGCTCCACAGAAATTATTTAGAGGTTACTTTTAAAACTGAAAAATACACTGGGCTAATCTAATGATAAACTTTATTAAAATTTAATGTTACAATACAATTTTTTAAGCATGCAAGAAAATGGTAATTACTCCAAGAAAGTGCTCAGCTACTTCTGTCAAATGTTATACCTGTGTACTTTTCAAAGATTAAAATGAACAGTAGCTTTTTATTTACTAACTCAGATAACAAAGACACTCATGAAAACAGTAATTGAGCTGTTTGTATCAAGCTCAAGGAAGACACTGTATCTGTAGTCCAAATAATGAAGTCTTGAATCAAATTCTGGGCTCCTTTCTTGTTATGACTGTAAACTTTTACTAAAAAAACCTTTTTTTTAAATTTATAAAATTTAAACAGTGAAATACTAAATTGAAAGCTTATTAAATATTCTACATAGTTTGGATCATCAAAAAATTAAAAATTAAAACTGTTTTATATATAATTAGCATAAAATAAATTCTTTTAAGAAGTCATGCATAACAAATTTATTAATTTTAAAATATTAATTAAATTGTAATTGAAAGGTTTCATTGATATTTTTGTTCTAAACAACCTGTTATCAAGGGTTTGCCATTCTTTTTAATTTTTCAAAAGTTTCAGGTACTAAATTTATTGCTGAGGTTTATTGATAGCATTTCACATATTTTATTTCCTATTAACCTAAAGATAAGCTTAACCCCAGCCTTGACCCTGACCTTGACCTAACAGAGCCTGGATGGTTGGGACATTCTCAGAAACCTGGGATAACCATAATTATTATAACTTCCAAGAACATTTGGTGTTGGTCTTTTAAAATAATGAAAACAAGAAAAAAAAAACACTGAAGAGTAAATTTGCAAAAATAAAAAAAGCAAGGTTGTAAATTATTATCACTTATTTTTGCGTAACTTTAATTTTGTGAAATTGCCATTATAGAATTATTTCGCAGTGCTTAAGTTTCACGAATTAGGCTTGGGACAAATGTCGATCTTTTCATGAGTCCAAGTAAATTGTAGTTTGTGTTGACCCCAATTAAATTTTTCAGTTGCCCAGGTCAAATGTTGAACTTAATTGGACGAACCAAACCAGGAGTCGATCCAAATAGAACCCGTCAAACTTCATCGGGGCAAACAACGAACTTATCATGCACTTTACAGCTAAATTTAGTTTGACTCATGAAAAGTTCATTGTTTGCTCCAAGCCTAACAAAGAAAAGTGAGTGTTCCTCTTATTTTTTTCTTTAAAGTGCTTCAAATATCATTTTGCAAGATGATTGCTTTTTTTAATTCGCAAAATGAAATCTTGTGAAAATAAGTGATAATAAAAACCTGAGAATTACAGAAAAACCAGCAATGTACAGCACACTGGAAATCAAGCCATTTTGCTCAAACATCAGATAGCACTAGTCATTACGTAAATATCAGCTCAATATCCCAAAGGAAAACTCCTGGACAAAAATGACAGGCAGGTGGGGAAGGGCCAAAAACTTGAGTTACGGTAAGCCCTGAATACAGATAATATAAAAATACCTTCTGCCAGTTGATCCTTTTTTAGGAAAAAAGTGAATGAACAGTCTCTGATGGAATTGCTTCAACTGCTCTTCATCACAGTCTTTTTAGTTTAAACCCTTTTTTTACAATATTTTTCAAAACTAAAAGAACTTCTATTTTCATTCCAAAATTGATATTATCAAAACTGTATCAAAGTTACACTAACTAAAAAAATATTATTGTACACTGACAGAGGTGACACCCCTCAAAAATACTTAAGTGCCATAAATGATATCATGGAACTGTTGAAGCCGGTCATTTTTGTGAGGGAGTTCTGCCCCTGGGCTTAATAGCACTATCCTTCCTTTCAATGACTGCCACTGGGGAATATCTTGTTTTAGACACAAAAACTGGCCTGCATGACCTCTAGCAATACTTTAAAACGAAACTGCTTGTGAGCCTAAAAAAGCTCATGAATTGGTCTATCTTTTCCTCCCTGTTTTTACCCCCCCCCCTCCCCCTCCCAAGGTCTGCACTGGTCTATGAACAAGTACGGATAGCCGAATGGCCTGCATCTAGGAGTACAAACCTTGCTCAGAATATGTTGTTACAGTACTGAAACACCAAAAGCACCATTGAAGTGTTACAGAAAACAATTTTCGTGGACTCCCCAATATTATAATTGCAAAGTATCTGATGTCCAATCAGGGATTTATAAACCTCTGATGTCGCATCTAGTGCAAATATTAAAGTCAGAGTTTTTTCACATAGCACTGTTTCCATGACGAGCCAACTAATAAAGACATGTAATTAGAATCTTTCCTTAGTTTCAATGAATATGTAGGACTTGGATTGCTCGATCTATTCTTTTGTCGCAGATCTGGATCGGAAATTACCAAATATTGCTCAAGATTTAACCAAGTCGGTCGAGAAAAAAAAACGTGACTAGCGGTTCTAGCAGCCAATTATTCTGTCAACAACACAAATATACTTGAAAATCCAAAAACCTCAGCTAGGCAATGAATTAATCTTTCCTCGCCTGAATCAAATACTATACTTTGAAAGAAATAGGTGACATGCTTGTTGTCTTAAAAATGAAGTCTCTATCGGTCTCGTCAGACAAGGCGCTTGATTAACATGTGAAGTGTACGACGAAAATAATTTTGAGATGTAAAAACATAACACTTTGAATTTTGAAACAAAAATTAGCCCTCCTACGCGCAGCCTGATTCAGGAAGCATTTGTTTTTTTCTGTCTCCGTAATTCTATTTCCGGTAATAAAACCACTTAGAATTAAACAGCAAGAAGTGTGGAGCAAAAGGGGGCCAAGTATCCGTGTTTGGCAGACGAATTAAAACGCTACATGCAATAATGTTTGGTAAAAGAATGAAATTTTAATGCCCCATGGTTAAAAAAAATCTTGAACTTTTGTTTATACCAGAAAACAACTACTCAATAAAGACTCTAAAATAAACCTTCCAAAACTTACATGAAATTGTGCGTACTGCTTTAGAAGCCAAGTGTGAATACCCCACAGCAATATCGAAAAAATGTGATCGATCATGAAACATACCAGACTCGGAATCTTGTCTTTCGGAGTCTTGATCTGAGCTGGTAGAATGGAGTTCTAGTCTTCTGTCGTGATCGGTCGAGTCCATGTGACCATCCAGCTGGGGATTTATCCCACTTTTACTGTCAAGTTGTGAACACACGGAATTTGTGCCAAAAGGATCGCTCTCCCCACAGTTGGTTTCGCTATCTGGGGTCAAAGGTTTATGATCGAAGTCTGGTGATCGGGGTTTCGATGGAGTTGAGCAATACAGGGATTCATTGGAACATTCCTCGGGGAAAGCCGGCATTGCGTCTAAATTCAGGCCGTTCATTCCAAGAGAATGCGACTTTGCCAGGGGATGGTACTGTAAAGAGTTGATTGTATATTCGGGAAGGCTGGAATTGTAGCCAAGATGCTCTGCACATGACGGTGCAGCGGTCGGATCATCGAAGAAATTCGACAACCAGTCTACTGGCATTTCTTCATCATTGCAGTGATGCTAAAAAGATTTCAAAATACTCTCAATTCGTACGTACACTCATCTTCGTTAAATTAAATTTATACTTAGCTAATTTAAACACATTTAACAGCTGAATAGTTCATACAAATTTGTTCCGTATTTAAAGTATCGAGATTGTCTCTTACCATTGATGAATGAAAACTAGTATCGTTGAAATCGTCCCCGAGTCCCATCATCCCATCAAAAATCACAGGATCGGACGAATACATCTCGTCAAGTCCAGGTTCTCTTTTGACAAGATTTAGATCAATGGAAGAGTGTTCCATATTGGGGAAGGGGGATGGAGTGAGTGAATCTAAGAGAAACACTCTACAACAGGGGAAGCCAAACGAGTTTTTTTACGAGAAAGGAGTAAGGGCTTTTGTTCTGGACTGAAAATGACTAGCGGTTCAAAAGACAAATAATTATTACTTCTTAACCAATCAGAAGCCGTAAACTTAACAAAGACTCCTATATTTGGCAAACCGTGCATAGCTGATGTGAAATTAGACACAAAGTGGAATACATTTGAAATACATTTACAGTTAATTCTGTGTTTCGCAGGTGATTCCGCGACTCGACTGGTATGTGTTGAGATCGTATTGTGGGCGGCTGTGATTTCATTGGTTGAGATCTTGTAAATATTCAATCATTTAACAATCCCCCTTTGAGTGGGATGCAGACAAAAACATTGTTACTATGAGCGGAGTGTAACTTAGAGATATCGCATTCATTTCGGTCTCAAAAGAAAAAAGGCTTCATTGATATCTTTGCCCCTGTCTTGCTAAGTCACTCATTGTGATTTATATATGTCACGATCGCACACTTCTGTTGAGTATATACAAGTCATATTTCTTGGTTGAATTGTCAGATTGAAAACACGTGGGAAAGCTGATGTTGTTTGACCGCACTGTACAAATGCAACAACAAAAAAATTGACAGCTCGTGTCTGTTTGGAATAAGAAAAATTTTTCTAAACCAAATATTTTCCAAGACAACATCACGTCAGAAATCAGAGAAAAATATTTCATTTCTCTTTATAATTATATGGATTAAACTAAGTTAAAATGGACAAATTTGTCAACTGAATATATTAACTTCAGTTACAAAACTCGTACAAAAAATGCATTTTTTCCCAACAAACTGATTTATTTTCATCCCCGTAAACTGTTAAGTCGGAAGTTTGAAGTTAGACTAAGACTGACTAGCAACTCTAAATACTTATTCCAATATTACAACTTACTTCAGATAACAAGAGAAGGGTGGCTAAACACAGACAGTGGTGACCATAACTTGCAGTAACGAGTTTTCCAACGCGGCAGCTGAATATACTAATCATTAACCCAACTTCAATGTACGCTTCAGGTTTAACTTGATTTTATTCATTGAAAAAGAAACATGGCATTTATACATGGCGGTGCATCAGTTAATTTTCAGGAATTGCTTTAAGAAAGCAGCACAAGAAAATTGTTTTACTTAATGTTGACATAAGAATTATCTTTAGATTGTTTTTTTGCGTCAGTGCATCGAACCAGAGGAATATCTCACAAAACGTCGTGAAAGCAAGATGACGAATTCCAACTACTTCGATACAAGCGCAGTCTCTGTTTCCGACTATTTTCTGCTACTGTATATGAATATTAACACAACAAAGGAAAGCACACACTTACTCAATACCAATTTTATGCTTCTTCATTAATACAACTAGCGTTCCGGTTGTCGGCTTTATTAATAACGCTTGGGGAAAAAATTGATGTATGTGAAGTAACAAAAAAAAAACTGTAACGATAGAGGTCATATAAATGCTTCCTCCAAAACTAAACGGGAAGAGTGTTATAAATTAGGTTTGTGAAGCAAACAAAAATTTAACTTTTCTCACTCCATAACACAGTTTCCTGAACTCGAAGGACTTTGGTCTGAAGCGAAGATCAACATCTTTGTTTCGTCGCGACTTTCACAACTTAAAAGGGAAAGAAAATATTCCTAGTTAAATGAAACTGTAATGAAAGCGATCATTTTAAGCGGAAGTCAAATCTTGCAAGACACCCACGCGCTGATTCCTCGGTCATTGCAACCGGAAGCAGTGGTGCCATATTTCTAGTCCGTGCCTGTGAAGTTCGCACTGATTGAAAACTGACTGAAGTTATTAATTGAAAGGGTTTTGTGGTTTATAGATAGTTGCTTATTTAAAGGAATTAGAGCGGACAAACTGTCAAATACAAGGCCGCCATTTCTTACACCAAAGTTAAACGAATCCCTTGGTGACGAACCGTCATCGCGAGAATTTTTTTCCGAGCACACGTATGCGAGCAGAGCAAGGCACAGTTCCCGAGGGAGGATGGGGTACTTAAGTCTTAACCTACAGTAGGGTTTGGCACTCCGAACCCTCAACCTCGATCCAAGTGCTTCGAGGTTGTCAAATTGTGAGAATCATGATTTTCGGCTTGAATTTCACAAAAATGAATTAAGACCCTATTTAAGATGAACTTCGAAAGTCCCAAAAATTATGCACTCCGTTTACGACCAGAAGTCTCGATAGCTTTACATGGGAGTACCCCCCACCCCCACCCCCGGGGCAAAGTTACGAGAACATTCGCAGACAATATGCCGTACTGAATAACAACTGCGCAAGCGCCGGATGGGCTAAAAGTTTCATTTTACAGCTAAAGTCGGGTTAACTGTAACTGTCCGAACATTTTAACCAAAAGTTTAAGTGATCATCTTTTCACAGCCGACAAAGAAAAATAATCTTATCTTTTAAATTGCTTTTTAAAAACACCCTTGTTTCTTTGCCACTTATTTTTTTTAGTTCTTTTAGTTCGCTTGATTGAACTTTTGAAGTTTTTGCGCTCTTGATCGGCCGTCCCAAACCGTACTGCAAGTATCTCGAGTAGAGAGAGCTGGAAATTTGAATAAATTGGTGGCCAGTTTAAAAGGTAGATACTACATGTAGGACAGAAAAAAGTGGCAACATTTGATGGGACCATGGTTCATAGCTAGATTTGATTGAGGCAAATGCGCGTTATTACCGGTCGAGCGAAAAATGGGCCTTTTATGGCAACTGGCGGCTTTCACCACGAACATTTTAAAACTTATGGTCTAACTCTAAGGCCGTATTTTGTGCTGATTTTGAAGATTATTCTGAAGCAAAACTAAATGACTCTCGACACCAATTTATGCCGAGATATCACAAGAGATATTCTATTGAAGTAGTAAAGACTATAGAAATGTAGGAATTGAACACAAATGGGTGGGTTTTTTACCAGCCCAACGGGTGATGGTTGCAGGTCTGACCCGCAGCACGCGGGTACAGCTTGGGTCCAATGAATGCGCACACCCATTTCGGCTTCTCTCACCTTTTCTGGTTTCTCAAGGTACAAACATCACCTCTCTTTCTTTCTATGCCAGTTTCTTTTTCCTCTTTTTTGTAACTTTGAGGTGAAATAAGGCAGGATGGACCACTTGAGAGTGCGAATGAATCGTGCAGGATAATCAAGAGACAAGACAAGAATCACGAGGCAGCAAGTAAAATGACACGAAACTGAAGTTTTTCGACTATTCTCCTCAGCTTAGACAATTGCTTTTAAATCTGAACTTTGGAGAATGTAGATAAGTATATGTTTTTGAGTACATACTGATCAATGCCGTAAATGGATGCAAATTACTGGAGTGTTTTGTTAATCGAATATATCTCTTGATCTCGATAGTGTCGCTCGTAATTACTATTTACTAATGTTTGTAATGCTCCGGCCGTTAATAGCTTGCTACAGTTAAGATAAGGAAATTAGAGGCTCTATAATTATAATAATTTACATTTCAGTGTGCTTACTATAGCATTTATACTATTTATCGAATCCGTGTCCTAAAATTATATCGGTAAAACATTTACTTGTAAACTCGTTTCCAAACAACAAATCTTTAAGTTGGTCACTTCTCGTCTAATTTTCGACTAATTACACCAGTAACTGTCCTGGCCCCTAGATATAGAGTATGTACTTATTTCTGCTCTCCGAAAATCTAGAATTTGAAAAGATCGGGACGAAAATCGTCCAAAAACCTCAGTTTGCTCACTATATAAACATAAATGCAACTAATCTGAGTTATTGGGGCTTGGACGGCTTCAAATAATGCACGCCTTTTTTTATAAGAACAACTTTATAAGAACAACGAGGTTCAGATTGGCCAAAATTTAAGAACAATTTGAGAACAAGCTGAGGCTCGGACTCGATAGCAAACTTTCTTTAAACTTTATTAAGCCTCGATCTTTAACTTAACAATACAGAATGAATAAAACTGATTCGCAGTCTTTCTCTTTTGATCATTGTCATTTCCTTAAGTTTTGCGCTGTAAACCTATACTTGCCCAGAATGGTCAGTGAATGACTCAGCGAATCCATGATAAATCCGCGGGGATTAATTGATCAAAAATACACCCGCCAAGCAATTCGTTTTCCAATATATGTGCTGCAATACCTTAGGCTTGCTTTTTTCGATTTAAACCACGTAAAGGAATAAGAACAATTTAAGAACAATTTGAGGCTCAAATCGCCAAGAAATTAGGAACAATGAGCCTCGGCCAAATTTACTGGTTCTTGAATAGAAAAGCGTGTATCACTGGATACCGTGAACTGAAAATAATTCCTTGAGTCAGCTTTTTTATATGCAAATTTTAATAAGTGGCCTAAAGTCGACTTTTCCGATAACGCAAACCTATAGCCAATTCCGGCGAAGTAAATATATTTTCCTCCTTGATCACTTCAATTTTAAAACTTGTTTATAGAAAAGCTGACTACATGATGGAATTGTTTTCAGTTCGCGATATCCAGTGATATTATTTTAAGCCATGCAGTTGAATTTTTTAAACTTCTCTGCACGCTTATATGTGCCATAGTACATGTAGTGATGTACACAGTAAAAGAGGTAAGAGGATTGAAGTGTGGAAGACAAGGAGAAGGAAGGGGGGTGGGGGG
>JAOBYE010105782.1:0-13953 GCA_025403585.1 Parazoanthus swiftii | reverse complement strand
GTGGTGGTGGTGGCCACAGTGGTGGTGGCTGCAGTGTGGTGGTGGCCACAGTGGTGGTGGCTGCAGTATGGTGGTGGCCACAGTTTGGTGTTGGCCGCAGTGTGATGGTGGTGGTGATGGTCGTTGTGGTTGTGGTGTGGTGGTGTGGCGGTGGTGGTGGTGGTGTGGTGGCAGTATGGTGGTGGCCGCAGTGTGGTGGTGGTGGTGGTGATGGTGGTTGTGGTGGTGGTGGTGTGGTGGTGATGGTGGTTGTGGTTGTGGTGTGGCGGTGGTAGTGGTGGCAGTATGGTGGTGGCCGCAGTGTGGAGGTGGTGGTGGTGATGGCAGTTGTAGTGTGGTGGTGGTGGTGGTGGTGATGTTGAGAGACACATGAAAAATGTACGTACCTGGCCAAATTAAACGCGTCTGTTATAAGTCCAGCTCGATCCATTGAGGTGAATACCTAACAACATGAGTAGAAACTACAACTTTAAGCTTTAGAGTTATTACCCTTTATGAGTACGTACATCAACATAGCGTCATTTGTAACTTAATTACAAGCACTACACGTCTAACATACGATTAAGTCAATGAAATTATTAGAACATGGGCGAGCACAGAAAATCAGTTTGAAGAAACTCTGACAAATCAGTGCTGAATAGAAAACAAAACGATAAGTTTGGATGTGGCTTACGTTTTCGAAAAGCTTTAGAAGGCTAAATCTGGTATCGTCTCAGCAACTGAATGGCCTAAAATGTTACTTAAACAAATTGAACGTCAACTCAAGATTCATATTTTTAGGCTAAGTCCCATGATCTGTAGTGACCGTATATGAAAAATCCCACGGTTCAGGCACATTGTCCCGAAAAGTGATGGAACACGAAGTTGATCAGTGTCACGAAAACCAAAACACTTTTTTTCTGTGGCTTTCCATGACAAATTTAAACTTCGGCACGTAAATCATCGACGCTAAATTCGACATTGACTAATTACCCTTCAGTATCACTTCCATCTCCCTCCCTACGTTTTCAACCACTGTCCCTCTACTTGACCTAATAGTCTGTTTAAATCCAGTTGATTGGCTAGTTCAGCCCACGTGTCCTTGGGTGTATCTTCCCATAACTTGCTATCGTTTCCCATTAATCGCCATTAGTTTTCTTTGTATAACCTCTTTACCTCATGGTTCGACTGCAGCTGACTGGCCAGTTCAGCCCATGTTTCGTTGGGGTAGTTCACGCGGTAGTAACCCATGTGGTGGACGTTTCCTTTGATCCAGCCGTTCCCGTCCCAATCAATTTTACCTGTTGTGGATCAGAAAAAAACGGTTCAACACTAATTCTAACAATATTCATCCAATTTATTTTTTCAATGTCATATGAAACGATTCATTGAGCAGACCTTTTACAAGCCAGCAAAAAACAACAAAATTTTTCGTAACCTAAAAAGCAATGGGACGAAATCGGAACTGCCACGTTTGTGTTTCGAATGGGGGAGACGATCCTTTGAATATATATCATCAAAACTATGGTATTTCATCCCGACAGATGTTCATGATATGCAAGTCTCATTTAGTTGCTGCTAAGCTTCAAAAATGTTAGGTCGAGAAAACCCTGCTGGTCCTGATACCCCTCCCTACATGCTAAGAGAAACAATGGGTCTTTTGGTGGATCAAAATGTAAATTCATTTTAGTCCCGAAATCGAATACCTCCAACTGTATTTCTAACTGTTGACACTGCGGGACCATCATTACGAATACTTGAGTCAGCTTGGAATGATTGATATTGTGGTCCGGGAATGATGAAAGTTGGTCTGTTCCGAGATGGTCATTATATATAATGCAAGTACGGGGAGGGGGTCAGTATACATAATGCAAGTACAGGGGGCGTGAGGGGTCTCACCGTTTGTCTTGTTCAACCACTGTATTTTATCACCAGGCTTGGCCGACGAACAGTTAGCTGCTGCTGTGCAAAACGTGAACGGTACAACCCACTTGTAGCTGGTAAAAAAATGATTATTGCTTTCAGTCCTGAAGGCAAACCTGAAGAAGTTTCATAGTCTTTTTTCGATACACATACTTAAATGTATGGATGAGTTGATGACCGACTAATGATGGCTACCCAAAGAAAAACACATACTTGCGCGAGTTTTGCAAGTCTCTTTCCATTTAAAACCAGATAGTTAAGTCACACCTGTTTTCCGATTGTTGCAATACTCGTGCAATCTCGACTTCTATTGTGACATTCACGTGTTTAGTATTAACCATGGATGATCGAAGCTTCCATCGCCTTTGTATCATTGAAGAATCTCAATCGTTGAAGTGCAAGTCCCAGCTTTAGTTAACGTGTTTTGCTAGTTACGGATACCACAGATGGCTACTGCTAGTTAGCCAAAGGTCTATACGTGTTGCGCTGTCGTTGGAATCTTTTACCTGACTTCGGCCTTTGTTCCATATACATGGCTAGTTATAGTAACGTGTGGCTAGTGATACTTACTCAAAAGGAGACGTGTACTTGGACGTTACATTGGCATCAGGGTCGTACAAGAATCTCTCTTGCACAACCTCAGCCTTCGGTTCGCCTGGAGCAGGTTTTTTGATGGTTATCACCGGGTAGTTCATCTGCAGAGTCCATGTGTCCATAACCTGCTTCACGTCGATGTAGCGATTTTCCTTGGCAGTTTGCTAAACAAAGAGCAATGGTAACATAGTCCTTAACTGGAGACACATTTCTCTTACGAGGCGTTTTGTGTAAAATTTGCGTTATATAGTTAATGGACACAGAACATAAGTTTATTAACGTTTTCTGGAAAATTATACCCTCAAGCGTGTATCGTGTTGTTTGTTGGTTAGTATGTAGACTATAATGTCAAGTGAACGTAGTTTGTTCTTTTGTGTAAAACTATACAGTTATCATTCATTCAAGTTGTTTGATTTTCCCGCAGTGTAAATAAATTGTTGGTTTGCCTGCAGTGTTGAACGTTAATACTTACTGCGGTCAGTGCGTTCCACAGGTCATCCGTCCTCGTGTTTCCATACGCATGTTTTTTAAGGTAGCTCTGCAAATCGAGCGTGCAAGAGCATTATGAAGTAAAACCTTTACAAAACTTACTTTCTAGTTCTGGTCTATTCCCAAAAAAGTTAAATCTTTTTTTATAATTTAATGTCTTTTGGTGTAGTTTTTCTTCCTCAGTCAAGTACTTTATTCTTGCTTAATTTCGCGCGTGTTTAATTAAGCAAAATGAGTTCAAAGTCCAACGGTATTAAAATTTGAGAATCACATAATTTTAATTTTAAGACGGTTGGTACGCAATAGCTGCTTGTAAGCTTTTTCCTCGGCCGTCTAGCCGGCTTATCAGTCATAAATTTGCCAAGTAAGATCTCAAGAGATACGCAGTTTCTCCAGTTGTCAATGCGAAACGTTCTGGATCTTTGACAAAACACAGAAGATCACTTCAAGTGAAAAGAGGCCTGCAAACTCCAGTTCACGCGATCGTGGAGCTACATGTATTCATCAGAAAACAAACAAACAACGGAACGTTACATACAAGGAATCTGTAAATGAAAACCGTAAGGAGCCTGTTAATGGTGTCTTAATTGATTGAGAGAATTGCAAGGCGAAGATCGAGAGTGAAGAGGCAGAGGAAGAGGAAAAGTACTGAAACATTGCCTTCGTAATACAAAAAACAAATTAATTTTTTGAAAAAAAAGGCAAACACGAGGTCTTAATTGCAGTTAGTAAATTGCCACAAACACGATTAAGTAAGTATGTCCCCCACACAGTTGTCGTTGAATGTAAGAGTTACCGTCAGCTGTATCTCAGAAAAAAAGGTGAGCCCTTCTATGAAGCGTTAAATTAAAGTTTGCTCTTTACGGTAAAAAAGTGCTCTTAATCCCCAATGACTATACACAGTTTGAATATATGGAATAATCTTACTGTTAATCCGCGTCTAAAGGTGTCTTCACCCAGGAAGTTGTTCAACATCCGCAGAATGGAAGCCCCCTGGAAACAGTACATTTGTTTAAGTCAACGCTTTTTTTACGTTAGCCTAAGAAACTGAATAAAGCATGCAGAAGCAAAGTACATATATATTCGAGTGAAAGTCGACACTAGAACTATGGAAATAGAAGCGGAAAAAAAACGTGTGCATAAACCTCGCTTGTATGTCGCTTTCTAGCTGCAGCAAAGTCTGGTGGTCTGGGAATGAGCAAAGTGATTGACTAGTTCTTCCACTTCCGCCTAACTCTGTCGGGTTTTTTCCGACTGGGGCGTAGGAGGAAAAAACCCTGGCGGAGCTCGACGGAAACTGAAAAAAAGATGCTAAACACATCACCCCACAAAAAACAGCATGCCAGTCATGCTTGTGTTTTCGCTTTGCAGTATGGGTTCAAATACAATCTGTCGCGTTGAAAGTTCAGTTTTATGGATTTGAGAAACTCAGTTATGCGTGCCGATACCCTGACGGTTTTTAAACGAAGTCAGGACGAGGGAAAATCACAGTTACAATGACATCAACAATTATAATAACAATGGTCAACCTGTTCTCATACAATATAAAGGCCAGGGTTCGTGTGATCAATTGTAGACGTTTGTATGATGACGGGCTCAACCTTTCTGGGTTTGAACCTGATTCAGATTGGCTGCTAACACAAATTGGTGAAGTAAGACAATTTAACGCAATTAGGAATCAAGAGAATTTAACAGTTTTATCTTTCGGCACCTTGTTGTAGGAGATACTGTCAAAGATTTCGTTGATCTCATCTGGATGATTGACGTCAACTTGAACGGGATGTGACGTAGCGAGGCCGTCCAGACTAAAAGCATTTTCAAGATCCCTGATCACAAACTCGTCTTTCTGTGGAGAAAGACCAATTTCTGTTACCTCCCGTTAAATCAGTAAAGCTTGAATATTTGTACAGCCTTCAACTTTCTACATTTATATCATTATGTCCTTATTAGAAATAGGCGACCTTGTCACTAAAATGTAAAATAATACAAAAAATGTATACTGTCAAATCGTGCGTAACTATTGGTTAGAGTCGATCACGTGATGTCCCTCGCAGGGCGAATATCAGCGATTATTATTCGCCAATAATTTTTGCTGCCAAAAGAGAGTTGAGCTCGGAAAGTTAGTTTTCCTATATTTCGTTGAAATGTTTACCCTATTCAGGACATACAAAACTCCTTTACCTGTTAATCCCATTCCAACCAATCCAATCACTACTTTTCTTTATCTGAAATCGAGACTTGCCAAGGGGAACTTCAATCGCATTTTGAGCAATCGTCAAACCACGGATTGGAATTATTGCACTGTTGAACTTTGCTAAATAGTTACTATAGTTTCTATTTTACTATCACTGTGAAGGTTTCTTATAGAGAAGCTTCAAAAGATAATGCTCCGACAGCGGCAAAACTAGGTAAAAAGCAAGTTGTGAAATGTTTTAGTTATAGCAAACCTCTGCCGTAAAGGTTTTGTTCGAGTAAACTGTTAAGTCATATGAACTTAACACGAAAATATCCATTTGTAGACAACGTTTAGAGCAAGAGATTTACTGAAGTTTGCAGTTACAACTTTAAAACACGGCCGAGTATTGCTATTAAACTTCGAAGTGAAAACGAACTTTGAACTTTAATTCCTTCATCGTTCTACAGTTTAAGGACGTTCACTTCAAGACTTCCTGAACCAAAAATTGCGTAAATCATCTTAGCCCTACGTTGCCCAAATACCTTTTGGCAGGTTTTGGTAGATCAATAGTTTCTTAGTAAATTTTCATTGTAAAGTACTCAAGTTGTCTAGAGGATATTTAGGTTTTGTTAACAGACCAATAAAACTTCATACGCACGCACACGCAAACTGTTGAGTGTTGGTTGTCTCTATCGAAAAATTATTGTTGAATCATAAATTGACTAAATTAATTCCGTGGTATGTTGCATTGCGTTTACGCAGGCCCTCGGCTACCAAATTGTCTTCAAAGTCTCTCAATTGCCCTCGACTCAGTCTCAGGCTATTTTTATTATTATTATTGTTACTATGATTATGATTTTGATTATGATTATGATTATGATTATGATTATGATTATGATTATGATTATGATTATGATTATGATTATGATTATGATTACGATTACGATTATGATTATTGTTAATGTTATTGTTGTGTTGTTGTTGTATATAATTGTATTCACAATGAGCAGGAGCATTTGAGAATAACAAAAAGACTTAAATAAAACTGATACATCTCGCACACCCATGCAATAAGCCGTATAGCACATGAGATAAAGTGGGCTTTGGGGACAAAGGTAAGAGTAAGGTGGAGTATCGATGCTTGGGTGGTCACCTGGAGCCTTGTCACATAAACCAGAAAATTGGTAAAACAGAAACAAGAGGCAATGAAAAGAAAGGAAAACTTCTGGTTGCTTCTTTTTCTCAAGAGCCCTGACGCTCACGATCTTCAAGGAGATCAGTTTCTTTACGTTTGCCCCAACAGTTTTCCTCTATTCTCACCCCGTCCTTTCATTCACTTACAATACGCCACGATTTTTCTACTTCGTCAACTCCGATGTACTCCACATAGCTGGCAAATCCTTCATTTAGCCACAAGTCGTTCCACCACTCCATTGTTACTAGATTACCAAACCACTGCAAGAAAAATTACTGGTGTCAAATGATAGTTCAGACCAGGTAAGTTAACTGAATCTAAACAACGAAGACGGAAATTAATCATTGCTCACTACAAATCTACAGCCCTGATTTTTCTTGCGTAGCTTTATATTCAGTGATGACAGTGATCTCAGCCCTGAACGGTGGCAAGTATCCTTATGCCGTGTCTGAAGTCAAACGCAAAAGTTAAGAAATCTCAAACATTTCTTGGGCAAAACTGACCAATTTCATGTAACTACATCACTAAATAAATCCATTTCGAAATCACTAGTGATTCCTGCAATTCGACTGGTTCCCAAGAGCAATGGTTATACAATTCGAGTCTGTAATCGCACGCTTTTGAGTCTGTTGTGGTTAACAAAGAGGAAAACAGTGATAAGAATGGTAATAACAACAAATGAAAAACATTGAAAAACAACAACATGACAGCAACATGACTACGACAATGACAACAACAAAAACCTACAATTAAAAGGACTAACATCAACGACAGCAACTACAGAAACAATGGCAATGTGAAACAATGCTTTGAGATTGCTCTTATGGTAAACAAACTGTATTCCACTTAGTTCAATTTGCTTTGTAAAGTGTCAAAGGCCTCACCTGGTGGGCCAACTCATGCGCAATGACGACTGCCACTCGTTGTTTGTTTGATTCAGAGGACGCTTTTGGATCATAAAGAAGCGCGGTCTCCCGATAAGTGATTAGGCCCCAGTTCTCCATAGCGCCGGCAGCAAAATCTGGTATGGCGATCATGTCTGGCAACAATTACAAGAAGCATTTGTGAAAAATAAACAAATTTGTTTGGTAAGGTTATACGAGCCCAGACTCCTCCAATGCAGCATCCATCGGAATAATTTTCTTATGGATGCTTGATATATAACAGACTGACCACTAAGTAGATGCACAATATCCAAGAGAATTGCAATGTTTTTGTATATTTCATTTTAGCCAATTGTTTGATTTTGCTCTCTCCCCCCTCTCTCAGTTTATAGAACGGTCTTCAAAACTCATCAAATCTTGCTCGAAATGGAATTTAATGTTAACGTTAAAAAAAAACCAAAGTGATGTTTTTTCAGAAAACGTGACTGGAAAAATAAAATTAATTTATGACAACCAACTTTCTAGAGACAATCACATTTTAAAATACTGGATTCGTCTTAACTCTCCGTTCAAGCGAAAACAGTTTAGAAAAGCAAGTACTCTTTTACCATAGGGGACAAAACGCTTACAACTTAAATGTTTAAAAAATCTTAAACTTATAATCTTTCAGACACAATTTATAACAAACAAATTTATTAGAATAGCAGATTCTAAAACCATAAAAGTATACTACTTAAAAATAAAGAGAAAAACTTAATTATTCGAAAAAGCTTGATTTTTATACCAAATAAAACAAACCCCACATACCGACATAAACTGTGTGAATCCAGAACGAGAGAAATAAGGAAAATATGACCCCGAAAATTCCAAGGGAAAATCGTTTCTATCCTTCCTGTGAGACAATTTTGGTTGCATGAAAATGAATTACATCTCTTGCATGTCTGTCCTCTATTTATAATGCTACGGACAGATTATTTTCTCAACTACTACAGAGAAAAGTCAGACAGTGATACTTTGTTCTAAACAAGTACAGTTTACTGATTCAAATGTCATAAAAAAGAAAAGAAACATTTTTAATATACCAGATTTGGGCAGGGGAAACGGCACATTGTAGAACTCCTCAAAGTAAGTCATTGTTAGGTTTCCAATCTTTCTCGCATACTCCAACTGATCTCTCTGTCCAACAGGAGCATAGTATGTATTCTGCAAAAGTAACAGAAAGAACAATGGGTAATTCACAAATGTAAATATTCATCCAGACAAACCGTCTTTTCTTCCGTTAACTGTATTACAGATATTTCCAAATTCTATTACCTTTCCGTCAGTTCTTTCCATTCGTCGCGTACCAAGTGACCGTCCTACTTCACTTAGAAATTGCACTCCCCTAAAATACACCAAATCCTTGGGTATCACCGCAAACTAACGGAATCAAATGGTTTAATTGGGGCCGGAAACAGCGGATCCTCTTTGAGCTTTGCTAGGGATCAATAAAGGACAGAGGGTGCTCCCCATGGAGCTTTGCTAGGGTTCAATAAAGGACGGAGGGTTGTCTCCATGGAGCTCTGCTAAGGTTTAATCAGGGTTCAACAGAAGCCACAGAGGGTCACTTTGCTAGGGTTTAATAAAGGTTGGGGGAGATCCCATGGAGCATTGTTTGCGTTTTTAAAAAAGAACGAAATGGGTGGCTATGGAGCGAATGGTCCCACTGAAACTTTGCTAGGTTTCAACAGAGGACGAACGAGGTTCCTATGGAGTGAATGTGTCTCCTTTGAACATTGCTTGGGTTTAGTAGTAGGTAATGGGGGTCCCAGTTGACTTTTACTGAGACACAAAACCTTCTAGTACTCACCTCAATTCCATTTTTTGTGGTCACTTTTAAGGATTCAAAATCGCAAACCACAAAAGCCAGTAAATATGTGGGCATTGTTTTGGTAACCATAAAGTCATCGTATTTGTATCCATCCTTCATGTATGAGCCAGTAATGGGCATGTTGGAAATAGCAATGTAGTTGGGATCATGTGCGAGCGTAACGTTGAAGGTGGCTTTCAAGGCAGGCTCGTCAAAACACGGAAACGCCTTGCGAGCGTCGGTTGGTTGGAACTGGGTTGTGGCAATGGTCCTGTAGTAATAATTGTAAACCCACACGTTTGTTGTGAGTATTATTCAATAAAGATCTTATTATTATTATTATCATTATTATTATTATTATTATTATTATTATTATTATTGTAGTGTATGAGAATAAAATTACGTCAGAATAGAAACACTGAGCTTTCTCCACTGAAACAACAACACAATTTTAATAATACCACAACCCCATTCACGCTATGGATTCTTTCTCAGTGCATTTGGAGTGGGGGTATTAGAAGAGGAGGGGGGTAATAAAGGCTTGGAGCATAATAAATTTTCACGTTCTTTAGGAGTTCATAAGTAGTACTATTCATAGTTTTAACAGGTAAAATGGCTTTCAAGGGCCTGTAAAAGGAAAAGGACCACAAAGTTAAGGAACTTTAAATGAATTAGTTTAATAATAATGTACAATTTAGTGAAATAAGGCAGTTTATGAACTGATAAAAGGACGCGAGACGTGTTTGTAACGTATACAACCGCAAGTTGTAAACAGCGCTCGCATTTCTGCTGTGCAACATGTACATGTACCGCCCCTAGGGGTGGGGGCTTAATTAGTAATTTTTGGCGCCTCAGCCGACTTGGGACTTTTTAGAAGGGGAATGCATGGAGGCTGGCGGAGTTATAGCGGAAATGCGGTATTTGAAATAACTGCCTGTTTCCTACATGCATGTTGTCTTAATTGTTCATTCTTACTATCTATTGAAAGATAGGCAACTTACACATTCTTCCCAGAGTGTTTGTACTGGCTCTTATACAGACCGTCCAGGTCCGCTCCTAATATAGCTTCAAAGCTCATCTTTATAACATATGTTCCGCTAGGAAGAGCCTCCTCCATCTCCATCACATAGAACTGGTTCTTCTTAAACCAGAATGGATCCTTTGCGAATCTTAGTGGTTCTATAATGGCAAAACAACTCAGTTCCATTATGATGTCATCATCTGCCAATTGACTCAGTTCAGTTTCAGTTCAGTTTAGTTTATTAGCCATATACATTGAGAGAAATTTAATTTACAATAATAATTTGAGTTAAGTCTGCGTGCACATGGCGAGGAAGCTCATAAAGAAACCACTGGGCTTATTGTACCATGAGCTTCCTCAGTATAGACAATAATCAAGACATATGAAAAAATATTGAGTGCAGGAATTGCGAATTAATACAATAATAAATAAAACAAAACAAGACGAAAGTACAAATTACACACGTTAAATGCAAAGCGATGCAGCGTCAACTAATGACTTGTAATTACCTAATATTTTTTTAAAAGAAAGTTTTTTAACATTTTACAAAACAAACCAATGTTCTCACACTGCTGAATTTCAGTATTGATAGAATAAAAGAGTTTTTTTAAAAGATTTTAAAGATGTTAAAGATTTTGACTCATACCAAAGTGTGATTTGTATATGGAAATCAACATACAAAGAAGCAACGATTACATTTATTGATGATTGGTATTGCACTTACATAGCTAAAATGTATTTTATGGTGTATTACATTTATGTTTAGTACTATACTAATGGGTTGAAGACTAATCAAAGTTATTCTCACCACTTTCTCCTAATTTTTGTACCGTTGCTTTGGTGACGTTCATCTTGTTGGTGTGAACCAAAACAAAATTAGTCGGGCTGGTGACGTTGACTTTGATAACAACATTGCCACCAAAAACCAATTTCGCAAGATCAATTTTCAGCAGTACATCGTAGTGAACTGGGATAATATTCTTTGGTAAACGGACATTCCAGTAGGGTTCCGAGCCAGCAGTCGTGGGCCCCAGTGTGGTCACTCCGGGGGTTGGTGTTATTGTCCCTGTCCCTGTCCCTGTCCCTGTCCCTGTTGCTGTGGATGCTAAAAGGAATAGATATTACCCTGTCAGTTTTTTTTGAGAGGGAACTGCCACGTATATTTTGTTGTTTTTGGAGGAATTGAAGGTAGAATTTAAGGGAAGAAAAACTGTAGAATGTCATGCACAAACACTGTTCCTAAGTAAGAATACAAGCCGTAGTGTAGCGGTCGTCCGTTATCAACTCCCATACTCCATTTTGAGCTTACTTTAAAAAAGTCATTAAAGCTAAAAATACTTCAAAATCAATAAGAGCAGTTCTAAGCTGAAATAGGCAAAAAAAAGAACAATGATTCTTGGCTAAGACTTCCTGGTTAGATCTGGATATTCAACTGAGTCGCTGTATTCCACGGCCTTTAAGGGGGTGCTTTGTCTTTTATTTTGTTGTGAGTAGGGGGATCGAAGATGAGATTTCAGAGGGGAAAAAGTGGTTAGAACGCAAAAAAAAACTGTTCCTAAGCGGCTAAGTGCCACCCCTCGGATAGCGTTCCAGCTGGCTTTCCCTAAATAAAATTAAAAAAATACTATTCCCAACCCAGAACCTTGATACATGATTTTGGACAGTTCCACAGAAGTGCAGTGGTGACATCACAGCTCCACAGGAGCGATGACAACTGTCATAGCAGTGTGTTATGTTAATAAAAGGGAAAAAAGGACAGTATTTTGAGTCAACAGTAGAAGGAATGTGTTTCAACACTTTGTATTTTACTCCTAACTTCCCTTGCTGTGCGCGTCGGATTAGATCTTAACCAAACTCAAACCGCTTTTAACAAAATATTTTGCGTTCATGTCAGTGCCAGTTCATTTACTAAAAGGTTTATTTAACCTTGTCTAACCCGGTTGTTCTCGGCACCGCACTATGTCGGGTTAATGTTTTACTTTTGATTCAATCAAACCAACTCGTAAAAACCTTCATCTAACTTTTAACTAAAGCGCAAGGAAAGGTTTCAAAAGACGAAACCCGCTCGTGAAAAAGTCTAAATATACCCCACTGTCACCGAGAGAACAAGGTCATCAGACTGGGATGGCTTAAAATTTAACAACCTGTCAACTAGATAAGCAAAGGTCAGATGGTCTAACTACTGATGTGCCTTGCTTTTAGAAATACTGATAACTAGAGGTATTGCTCTTTTCCGAAATCCATCATAATTTCCTACACTTGTGTTCTAAAAAGAAGGTCACGCAGGATACATTCCTATCTTTAGTGAACAGCAGCTATTAATTGGCCAAAGATAGTGAATTTTAGCCAGTCGGTGACCTCAACCGACACATGATGGCATCTCAAAAAAGCTTTATGAATTTAAAATTCAGAAAAGGACCAATTGAACGGAAGCAAATTGGGAATGAGTATATACTGACTCAATACTATCGCACTCGAGTGTTAGGCGTAAAAGAGATATCCGACGGACGAACACCAAAACACTTCTTTTCCAGCGACTATATCATGGCATTATTGTGCAACATGTCCATTGCTCGGCAAAATGTGTAATAAAAAGGCGAAAATATTAAATGTTCAACTACAAATTAAATTATTGAAACACAACTCTGCCTCAGACCATGCTCAGACGCAGCAGATCAGTATATTGTATAATGAATTGAACGGAAGAAACTTGAGAGTTTACCGCCGCACTCGGATGTTAGGCGTAGAAGAGATGTCTGTATTGCGCAATATTGTCCGTTGTTCGGCAAAAGGTGTAATAAAAAGACGAAAATAAAATTATTTAAGGACAACTCTGCCTCGGATGCAACAGATCAGTATAGTGGCATGGATGACTTAGTTTCAAGGATTGCTTGAAGGGAATTAATATGACGCAGCCGTAGAGGTATGCCATTAGCTGACTTAATTTAAATGCATCGACTCCTTTGACAGTTATGATATTGCTTGTAGTTGCAGTAAAATTGAAAATAACTACTAGCAGCTTTTGAAATGACAGTCCTGTCCTCTTTTTCAGCACTATAAAACAACACAAACTTTAAAAATCTCATTATCAAAAGCGAAAGCAAAAACATCTCTTAAAATAACAATGGTCTTCGGTGTTGAATAAATGTAAAAAATAAACGATTGAAGGTTTGGATTTATGTGTGTTTCAAATAACTTCTAACTTTGTTCAACGTTATTCCAATGTATAAGGGCTTTGGTCTAAGAATTTCGGGGGTGGAAGCGGAAATAAAAATCATGTCCGAAAACTTAGTAGGAACTATGAAATTTACCTTTAAAACTCATGAATAACGAGCATCATGCAGGAATTTGTAAGACCATAAAATAAATTGTGAATTATGGCGAACAACTGTAGATGAATCACGAATCACTGAGTTAAAGACTTAGATTTTGAATCATGAACACCTTAAGTCAAATGATTCCGCTTCCACCCCCGAAAGAATTAATCAAGCAAAACATCACCAAAAGTCAAAACATATGCGTTGATACATGTGTACACTCTTTTTTTTTTATAAGAACCTTTTTTAAAGAAATGAGGCTGAAAATCGCCAAAAATTAAAGAACATGTTAAGAACATGCTGAGGCTGAGAAAAGATGAAGAACATTTATTTATTATGATAACCTATTGCAAATAATTCATACAGTATTGTTAAAAAATTGCTTTTCGGTGGGCTTCTTGACTAAAGTTCGCAGGTAACAATTTACATCACGTTTTTAGTCATTGAACAAAACTAATCTTTCGAACCAGCTACTGTATTTTAAATTTTGATACAGTACAAAGCACATGTACAAATCAATGTATAC
>JAOBYE010105671.1:4038-19672 GCA_025403585.1 Parazoanthus swiftii | reverse complement strand
TGCTGAGTGATCCTTGGGGAAATAAGAAAAGGACTAAATATAATATATGAAAAAGGAAGAGAGTCATAAGACAAATATCATAGATTAACTGTAACTTTAAACTTTCATGGCCATGGGTTGGACAGGGGGGGTGAGGGAGAGTCTTGGCTGCTGAGTGATCCTTGGGGAAATAAGAAAAGGACTAAATATAATATATGAAAAAGGAAGAGAGTCATAAGACAAATACCATGGCTATGTCATAGGTACTGTAACTTTAAACTTGGGAAGCTGGGAGGGCACTTGAGAAGCTAGAGAAGCACTCAGCTTCGCCTCGTGCCACTCTAAACGCTTCTCTTGTGCTCTCCCAACTTCCTGCGTGCATCCATAACTTGATAGACGCATGTTAAGCATGGACCATTTCTTAAATTTACTCACATAAAAATTTGAGAAACAGTTAAAATTTGACACTGAAGATAAGTCTTAAACTGATCCTAGCCCTAGTAGGGTAACGTTTTATGTATACCTTTGATTATTATCAAACCCATCTATAAATGACGTAACAAATATGATGTATGCACACTGACTTGATCTTTAAGAGTATAAGTATATATATATATTTCTATATAAATGTATAATTAAATAAATAGATACTGTAGATAGAGAAATATATATACATATAATAACTAAACAAATCATTTTTAATGTGATACATGTATTTCCAATAGCAAGGAGTTGAGAGACTTGTCAACCTGGAAAAAAAGTTTGTAAGCAATTTGGGCCAGACCCCATCTAGAGTCCATAATGCTCTCAGGAATGTTGGCAATTTTCCTCTCCTCATTACAACCAATATGGACGAGTTACTGGAGAGGTTCCTTTGGAGGACTGGGAATAGTGGAGAAACACTAAGGCTTGACCAGGTTGTTATATGATAAGAACTTTTTTGATTAGTAAATCCTTTTTCCTTCAGTTGAAACACTAGTTCTTCGTAATTTAGTTTAAATAGATAATGAATTGAGCTAATATTGTTGTATTCAAGAACTGGTGCTAGTTAAAGGCCTATAAATAACCAAAGGTGGAAACTTTTTCAGAAATGGGTGATTGCATGTTACCTTGATCTCTGTATCAGATACAGCCGTTTAGTACTAGGAACCTCGATTTTTCAACAAGCAAATATAAATAACGTTTCATAATCAACATATATTTATACCTATTCAACATTTGTTTATACGTCAACAGAGGAAATTTTGATTAAACAGAGAATTATTTAGAGATGATTTAATTAAAGGGTTTGTCAGAGGTTAAATAGACCGAAATCTATTTTTAGATCGACCTCCTATGACAGAACGGAAATGGCTGCGCATTACCATTGTTCAAAGACATAGTGGGTAAGCGCGTAAGGTTTTGACTGGGTAGAATTAGAACCACACGGGAACTTCATGTGCGAAAGACGCGGTCAGGTTTCTGATTGGCTAGCTGAGTTCGATTACTTTTAACTGCGACTTCAGAACTCCTAGGGGGCCGCTATTTAACCTCTGACAAGCCGTTTAATTTATGCATACATACCTCTTCTTAGCCTCGCTTGCTCGGTCCGTACGGCAAGTTATGGTCGGAGTTTTTCTCTTCCTTTTATGGCCCAAGCGCGAAGCGCGCGGGCTAGAATACAAGGAAGGAAAAAAACGATGATCCATAACTTGCCGTACGGACCGAGCAAGTGAGGCTAAGAAGATGTTTATTATATGGTTTTGTTGATTATTTGAAGCAAGTGAGGCTGTAAATGACAGCCGCTCCAGAACTAGAGGTCCGTACGGCTACTTACGGACTGAAATTGACCAATCACAGCACACGAAATCAGTCAGCCATATCATAAAGTATGATACCCGGGTTGCTTTTGTGGTTTACTGTCAGGTTGCTCAAGTATCAAGATCTTGGCCCAAGCTGCGAAGAAATCTACTGGTAAAGTGTTACGGTGACGCCAGTTACAATTGCCAAGTTCAGGTGATTATTCCGGAGTGGTTCAGTACTAAACTAAAATTGTAGCAACATGATTGTTTTCTTGACTTTCGTTAGTCTTGATTAATGAATGTCTTTGTGGAATAGTAAAAAACGTCTTCTGTCATTCAGTCACACAGCAAGAAGTATATGGAGAGCTTTTGCAAAGACCTGGAAAGTGAAGAAGTAGCGTTCATGAAAAAGGTGTTCAATGAAAGGCCAGTTCTTTTCCTTGGATGTGATGGAAAACATCCATTGTACGTTGACTTCGTTACCAGGTTTGCCTTCGCAGCAAAGGTACTGAGTAATTTCACACGCGTGTACCATAGTTTAAACCAGATACTGTTTGTTTTGTAAGATGAACACTCCGCATACTATTTCTTCAAGTAGACTGGCAGGTCAACAGGCAAAGTAAGTCAGTGCATATGACCATGCGACTATTTAGTAAGAGATTTTGAAATTGAGTAAGTCAGTAAAGTGAGTGCATGCATGAGTGAGTGAGCAATCAGTTTGTAAGTGAGTAGTAAGTGAACTTAAATGAGTGGGTGAGTCATCAAGCAAGCACTGAAGCAAGCAAATAAAGAAGCATGCAAGCGGGAAAACAGGCAAGTAAGTAAGTGAGTAAGTAAGTAAAGCCGTGCTTCGTAAGGAAAAGCATTACCGTAGACTAACAGAACGTGCTTAAGGGTTTGCCAACTTTAATCCTATCGGGAACTTTATCGGCAAGAAAAAATGTTGGTAGGTGCTTTCAGTAAACAAGTCTTGAAACTATTGGACTGTTTTTTTTAATAGGAGAAGAATTACATGTTTCAACCCGCGGAGCAATCCAGCCTCGAGATTAACGGAAGCCTCCACATTTTGAAAGCTAATCTTGAAGTGTGGGAGTTCGTGCAGTTTTTGAGTACTGGCTCCATTCAAGAGGAAATCAAGACCGGTCAGGTACATCTTTAAGTTTGCTAATCCTTACGTGTAGAAAGGGACAAAACTGAATTCCTTTTAATCTTCAAAAATTTTCCTGACATTATTGGATGACATGAGCAAAACAAAACGTATGCGAGATGTACAGATCAGTGCGGTTTATGTCCGTTCTAGTCGTTACAAATTAATTTACAACGACTTAAGAAACAGAAATGATACTTGTGAAGCACACACTCACATCCAGATCCTAAAACGATACTGAAGCTTTTCATTCTAGGCCTGCCATCTTGTTTTCCATTGAACCAACACGGGCCTACGTCATTTTTGTTCAGTCATGATGCAGGGTCGAACAAGCCAATCAGCGACCTATATTTGGGTCACTTGCAAATATTTCCTTAGACAAAGTACCGTAAACGCCAAAGGCGGGTCAACCGATTTATTTTGTCAAAACCTGTGACATTTGACTTTCCTCAGGTGTACGAGCGATCTTACCTGAGAACCCAGCGCGAGGAGTATCTCCTTCAACAACTGGAGCTAGAGAAACAGGCGACTGAGATTGCCTTCCACACTATCAATATTACCAACGCTCTGTCACCAGACGAGTTCTTTGAGAGGATCTCCAGACCCGCCATTGAAGACATCTTCAGGAACGACCCATTCGGTAAACTAAACTATTGTACAATATGGATATTCATAAACATAGTCAGCAATCAGCTTGTTTCCTTTACAGTTCATACGAGGGCGAAATGTTCCAAATAGGTGCACAGCAGAAATCATTGCTCGATAGTCAGAAGAAAACGAGGTAATCTACTGTTATACGTAAACACCACAAGTTGCTGTCTCGAATTTTCACAAATTCGGTTTAAAATTTGTCTTTTAAACTTAGTAACGTGTCAATCATCTGCTTTAACTTTAAGGTGTTTTCTCTGAAGAGCGGGTTTCGAGATCACTGAGTGCAATGATAGCTCGAAGGGACAATCTCAAAAAGGTGAGACAAGTAGTTGCTCTAGTATGCAATCATGTACAAGTGACCTGTACCCTTGCCACGATTTCATTTGTGTTTTTTCATTGTACGTACATGTTGTAGTACTGTATTGCGCTTGTGTTTGACATGCAAAACGGATAGAAACTGTTTCATCCGAATTAAATAATTTAAGGTGGCTTTCAATTGCTTTTTATTTTGTTGTACAACTGAAATTTACGAAGAGTAAAGCTGCTTTAAGGAAAACCATGGTTAATTGTGCTAGTTGTTAAACTTTTCAGCTTATCATTTCTTGTTTTCCCATCGAAGATTTTGTTTTCATTGCAATTTGGTACGACCTTAAATGGTGAACCTTCATTTTTACTGCATCAAAACTGTTCGTTTACCAAAGAACATTTAAAAAAGTTTCAAAAAAATTCTGTTAAGAGGTTGTTGCGCCACCTTATTGTTTTAGAATATTAAGTTGGCGCCAAACGTCTTGAAAATTTTTTTTAAAAAATTCTGTAAGCGTGCTCTTTGGTGATCCGTAAATGATTTCGATGCAAAAAAAAATGAGTTATCAGTTTGAGGCCCTGTCAGTTTGGGTGCAAGGATTGATAAGCTGAAATGTTGCTGTAACATCAGCTCGTAACAAGTAACAACTATCTTTTATTCTAAAAAGGGGATTTTCATTAAGTAAAGAGGCATATAAAATGGAATTTGTTTCGAACCACCTTAAGTTTCCCTCGCGAAGCTTGGCGTTTGCACTTCAACTTTTCAACAGATTGACTAGTAAACCGTGAGTCGAGTTTGTTTTTACAGTTTTTTTCGAGTGACGCAGAGATGCTTCTTGCTATTCGTCTTTCGCTTGCATCAGTAGTGAAATAACCAGGCTTTAGATCAAAGTAATTTACACCTGTTTAGTTCAGGTACTTGATTAAAATCAAGGTTAAGACTGAGAAAAAAACCCAAACAAACAAGAGCTGAAACTAATACTTAAGATTACTGGCGAACGGTACGGTGTCGTCTGATACTCGGCTGCATTCAAAACATTAGAACAGTTATTGGTACTTGGAAGAACAACAGATGGCTTAGTAAAAATCATCAAATAACTTCATTTGCTGTGTGCTTTGGTGAGAAAGCCGAGGTTTTTGCCTGCATTGGTTGATTCATCCCTGCCTGCTCTTGGAATACATTTTTTAACCAAGGTTAGCTTCGTAATCACCCAACTCGTTTCAATAAATATATCAAATATATTTTTACTTAGCAATACAGCTCAATGTAAATAATTTCATTCCGTTACAAGGTTATCAAATCGGGAACCAAAGTCACCGCCCTGTTTTTTAAACATGGTTTTGAGAGAGAAATTGAGCGGTGGAGAGAGATTGACAAACAACCAAACCTCAGTGCAAAGGAAAAGGAAGACATTCTAGTGAAATGCAAGTTATCCATCAGCAAGTATGCTAAGGCAATCCTCCTCGCCAAGTCTTTCATGCAGAGCGGCAGCTCACTGGAAATCCTCATTGTTGGTGATCTCACACCGGAGGAGCGGAGTCTGATCGACAAAGAAACATTCGCTTTGATCAGACTGAAAGGTCTGTATTCTAGCATTTCATTGATTTTCACTACACTTGCAAGCGAAGAATGATGTAGACACAAACAAACAAGTAAACAAAAGAAAAACAAACAACAAGCGCAATTTCATCTGTAACCCTGACCATAACCACTGCAGTTGTTCGAGAACCACAATTTCCAATCTTTACTTTCCAATTTATTTTAAACATTTAACTTAACACGAAAGGTGCAACCTTTCCTAACTGTAACTTTATGTACACCCATAACCGCAACTTAACTGACAGCACGACCTACAGCTAAAGGTGCAGTCCCGGCTGCCGTTCACCAAACTAAAGCTGCTGCTACAGGATAAATCACAGCCACAGACCGTGAGAGTGGCAGATCCAGTGGATCAGATCTCCGCTTGTCAACCCGAGACATTAAGTCGTTGATCTAGTTTCTCGACCTTCTGTTACATTTTGGGAAACCTACGTCTTGAGAAGAGTATGGTAATTCCGGTATCGTGGTATGTCCGGTACTGAGATACAACTTATTCCAACCAGCTCTTGCTCTAGGCTGTGCTCCGACAGACATGAATTGCAAGGCTGCTATCGAAGGTGCCTACGTATGCTTCAGTTCGTTTCGATCCCGTGAACTTCACCTTCGCAATTCAGCACCAGCTACTACTGCAAGCGGGCTTGACGAATTAAGTCACGCTGTCTACTTTCACCTTTTATTCACTGACTACCTTCCAATTAAAGATTATGTTCATATTTACAAACACAGACACAGCGAATTTTTATCTAGAAATCAAACACTTCTACATTAAATAACACAAACGCAGCCAAAAACGCACAGACCCGTAGGCAAGGGGGGGGGGGGGGGGGCGCACGGACCCAAAAGGGTCCGCATTTGGAGGTTTAATCAAACGATGAAGGAGCCTGAATAGGTTTTTCGTAACAGTTGGTGCTACCGCAGTTCGAGACGACTAAAAAGAACGGCCATAAGTGTGTTTGTCCCATAAATGTGGCTTTTAAGAGTCCCAGTTTACGAAGTTTGCACCGCCCCTCAACAAAAATCCTGCCTACGGGCCTGACGTAAACACAAAAACAAATTTACTTCGCAAATATATTTCTCTATTCTTAGGAGGATCAGACGAAGCCATCTGTTACGCAGAAACTGCCACTGAGGGTGACCGCAAGTTTACGGTCCATCTGATCAACATTAACGGACAGGAAGTACTGAACAAGAGGAAAGTGTACGAGAGAAGTCGAGGGAAGGCTTGGAACAGCGAGCAGTCTCTGCTAAGACTCACAACCGCCGTAATGAAAGCAAACAGTGCGATACAAGAAAAGTTTAAAACGGAGAGTGCTATTGAGGTAATGATTGAGTGTTCTGTACGGTGTAAGTATTGCCAATACGCGTTCTACTTTTGTACTCAGTGTGCAGCACGCTTGCACTTTATTTGCAACTGTCAAAAGATGATGGTTTAGTTTATTTGCAATTTTCATTTTAGATGCTTCACGGACCTGTAACGATACACAGTCCAATGGATAACAGTTTGAACAATAGTCGGAAAAACGGGAATATGAGAAAGTTAAATCACTTCATACAAATATATTGTTAGTTATTGAAGGAAATACCAGTTCTGTTGGGAAAAAAAATTGACCTTAACATTAGCCAATCTCTATCCTTTGTTCGAAGGTGTTTGAGACACAGTTTTTACCAACTAAGATTTAGACTTTTTTTTAGGAAGCAGACCTTAAGAAGTTGGAAATGATGGATCGCATAAATCACTTGGTGACAGAGAAACTGGACGAAGACAGTTCGTACGACGTTCTTGGCGAAGGATCGTTTGGTAAGGTTTACAAAGCAAAACGGAAGGGACAGCCGGTGGCAGTGAAAATGATGAAAAATCTGAATGATTACAAAAAGATCCAGAACTTTGAGCGAGAAGTCGAAACATTAAGGTACGTTTTACCCAGTTTTCAAACTTTCACTAGAGAAGCCTAGTACTGCAAGCGTTTGGAATGTCTATAATTTTGCTGTTTGAATTAACCAGTGACAAGTTGGACGTGTAATCGCAAAACGTTTTTTTTTTGCAAAGAATATGTTTTAGTGCCATTTGTTAAGAAGCCGAGGTATACCGCATTTATTTAAAACCAGCATCAAATGTTTTTTAAAGCTTAAAAGCCTTTCAACGTAAAGCTATTTTTGTCATTTTCAGGGCGGCGAAACATGACAGAATTGTAGAAATCGTTGATTGCATTTTCCTGGACAACCAGCTTGCTGTTGTTATGGAATTCATGGGTGGCGACAACCTTCAGAAGTATCTGCAGAGAACACCGGGTCGAGGACAGGATAAGGAGTTTACTGTCAAGTTCGTGGAAGACATTGGATCAGCCATCGCTCATCTTCATTCATTGAACTTAATTCACAGAGACGTGAAACCAGAAAACATTTTTGTAAGTAAAAGAAACTTTTGTGTCTACTTGAAATCTTTTTCAGTTCATATCACAGAATGACACTTTCTAAAGTGTTTCACATTAAAGTGGCCTATTCCTGTTTTCCTTCCTTCTGTGCTATCAAATCTAACGACTGATTAAATTTGTTAAAAGATCATAAAAATTTAGTAAAAAGTGATTTAAATGGTAAAAGTTAAAAGAATAAGATAGAAAATATTCTACGTGTTTAAATAAACAAAAGAGAAAGATAACTCATTGAACTCTTGAAGATATTGGCGAGTGCAGGCGGCCATAGTGCACGTAATTATGGATTTTATTGTAAAACTGGAGTTCCACAAGTTCCACGGATTCAACATGTTTTTGAAAATAAGTTAAATGTACAAGAGATGAGGCTTTTGATTCATAATCTTGTTTTGTTTATTGGCACACGAACTATATAACTGTTTAGATTATTTTTAACTGTCGCCAAAATTTAACGTCACCTAAAGTATACCGACTGTTAAAATGTTCTTTTTCCTAAAGAAAATTTTAAACAGCGCGGCTACACATCACAAAGTGTTTTTACCGCTGAAGTCATTCTTGCAAAGGGACTGTTAAAACAAACCAGCAAAGGCAAATGCAGTTTTATCTTACACACGGTGTAAATCAAGAATGCCATATTTTTTATTGTACGTAAACTTTGAACTCAAAAGAATTTTTTTGATCTTTCAGCAGACGAGAACAACTTTTGAAAGCTGTCCAATGCTTTTATTATCCCACGTTTTTTCAATTCTTGATCTTTACTTGTGGGAGTATATGTTAAGTTCTTAGTATACCTATTTTCAGGTTTTACAAAGGCTTTACAAACATAGGAACAAGAACGAACTGATAATTTTTGCCATCCTTTGATTACCATAAACCAGAAGTAATATACTCACCTCAGGATCTCAAAATAATCAACTGAAATTTAGGTTGTTCATGTAACACTTACATTCCAACAGCTTTCCGAGGATTATAAGATCATGAAGTTGGGTGATTTTGGTCTTGCTCGTGCTACCGAAGGAACTGCGCAGACAAAGACAATGATTGGCTCCTATCGATACATGGCGCCCGAGGTTATGAAGCCTGGAGGCCACTACTCAATGAAAGCGGATGTGTACAGTTTCGGTTAGTAACGTAATTAACGGAATATGATGCTTGTAATCGATGATAATAGCTAGAATTTATTAAGCAATTTAGCTGTGTTGTACCTAGTTAACTTATTTAATGACCAATCGGATGTCAATTTTTCCGAACTAATACCGACAAATAAACAGTAGGACGAAACCTAGTAACCACATCTATTTTCAGTAGACTTGTACAAGCGCAACTTTTTCATTGTAATAACTTTGGTATGCTTTTTTAACTAAGTTCAAAACACAGTTTTGGAAATAATGAAAAGATTTACAAGAACACCTAATTGGCGAAATTCCGAGATAAGTATAAACATAGTAAAAAGAGCCTTCTGCTTTCCTCCACAATCACAACTTTAAGAATTTTTACCAAAATCGTATTGTATAGTAAAACAAGTGGGAAAATGAATTTGAAAAATCATCTCTTTCTTCGGTTTTAGCCTACCTTTCACAAGTAGGTGATGAAAGCCGCGACATGTACACTTTACCAAAGCGGAACTTTTCAGGAACTTTCCAAAGTGGAACTTTTTGAAAACGTTGTCCTCGTGTACTTGTGTGGATGTCGAAGACGCAGCGTTTCGAAAACACTGACGTCATATGTAATGAAAGCCATAACGTCATTTTTGGGCCGATGCAAAGCTGTCCTTGAAATGTTCTTATTGGATTGCGTTTTTATTTGAAACGTATACGTTTGCAGTTTTCAAAATGTTGGATTTCAGGTGAGACGTTTATGCACGTGCGAATAGTGACTTGCTCTTCTCTGCTTTCACATGTCCGGATAGCCAATAAAGCATTACTCAAGTCATGATTTAGCATAAAGAGCAAAAGTTCTAAAATTCTGACATCGAAGATGGATAGCGGGTAACTTCAAGAGTTTCTTGGCAGTTTTCATTAGAAGTCATATTGCTTTGGAATTCACCTAGTGTTTAATGTCTAGTTACAATTAACACTACGCTGCTTTGTTTGTTTGAAATCCAAGGGTTGTGTCTTATTGAGGTCATTAGTGGAAAGGTCACATTTTCAGATGTCGTTTTGCACAAAGAGGTTTTTGAGAAGAGGTCAAGAGGAGAGAACCCGAGTATACCGGTAGGTAGATTTGTAACAAACAAATCTGTTAAATTAAAACAAAAGTGTTGATTGGACAAGTACGAAAATGACTGAACACAGAACCATATGTTGAGCTAGTGTAACAACTTGGTATTATATGCTATACGCGAATTCTTTATTTTAGTCAAGCAACGTGTTCCTTAAACATAAACAAAATATGGTTGATTCGAGAAACTTGCCAACTGAAGCGAAATGGTTAGGAAAACTGGATTTAGCGCGCTCGAATATTGTTGAGATCAGAGTGTTCTATGAGCTTTCCTCGAGAAGCGTTATGGCAACACTAGTGGTTTGGTTCGAGCGACGTGTTCAAGTTATACACATCCAGGCATTCGCGAGGTCTACGAAGGCTAAAGGATGAATGCCGTGCAGTTGTCGAAGGAATAAGACCATAACGATGGTGGACCTGTTGGCGCGAAATCCGCACTGCTATTCTGGGCAGACTTGCTCTGCAAGTACTTGGACAGTGCGACTCGGGCTAACAGCTTTACGACGATGTTGAGAACGGAAATGTCACGGTAGTTGTTACAGTCATTCCTGTCACCTTTGTTCTTGTAGAATGTGACAATGTTGACATCTCTCATATCTTGTGGCACTTCAACGTCTCTCCAGTAGAGGCAAGGAGGGTCGTGCAACTTGGTGATAATCCCTCGCAGCATCTCAGAATTTCGGCAGGAGTTTCGTCTTTTTCAGGTGCTTTTCCAGAGGCAAGCGAGTCCAGGGCCTCGTTGAGTTTCCCAAGGGTTGCCCCTTCAACACAGGCAAGCACTCGATGGCATTCAGTGCCTTTCGGCAACCACGTTCTTTCTGGAGTTGACTCAGAGTAGTGTTGCACCCATCGCTCCATCAGCTGTGTCTTGTCTTGGATGACTTCGCTTGTGGCGGGCTTCAGAGAGGCAATTTTCTTTTGTGTGTGTCCAAGATCTTCGTTGATACCATCAGCCATTCCCTGCTGCTCTCTGCTGCTGCCAGTAGTCGTTGGCACATCTCGTGGCACTCTACTCTATTTTGCTGCGAGCTGCTCGTACGAATTGTAGGTTGTGTTCACCTTTGCTGTCATGACTTCTCTTCTTGATAACAGGTGTCGTTTCCGTAGAGCTGGCCTCAAACCAATCTGCCGTCTTGCTAGTCTTTTTGCCAGATGTGGACAAGGTTGTGTCTTGAACGATATTCTTGAAGTGCTTTCACCTTTCATTGGCGGTTGCCCCGGGTGGGTCTGGAGAAGACTCCTTAAGTGCTGTAAGTGCTCATGAAAACTCCTCCACCTTTCCCTGATCGCGGATCTTGTTGGTGTCAACACGAAGTTCGCCCTGCTTTCTCGTGTGGTACACTTTCTTTGCTCGCAGATTTACCTTATACTACACACCGGGGAGTGGTCAGTGTCACAATAAGCACTCTTGGTAGGTGCGTGGCATCTTTATGCTGGATAGGCTGAAGCATCTGGTCAAGATCAGTTCAAGCTGGTTCCATTGCTCTGATCGATGGTGTCTTTAGAAAATTCTGTGTTAGGGCTTCGTGTTGAAACAAGAGACAGTGATGACAGCAGAATTCCAGAAGGCGTTGACTATTTTTGTTCATCTTTCCCGTGCCAAACTGACCCACGCAGGCACTAATTCTAAGCACTGATCAGAGTGACTAGTCCCGCTGATGAGTAGAGCTATAGAGACATGATCTTTTCATTTCCATCCGTAGGTGAGATAGTGGAACCGAGGAGAGGGTTCCTAACTGCAAAGCCGACGCCATATTCCCTGGTCTCGTCTGATTTGTTCTTGCCAGTAAAATAGGGTCTTTCTCATTCACAGGTCCAGATTCTGGCAGTCTGGTCTCTTGGAGGGCAACGATGTCCATCTGCTGTCTGTTCAGTTTCATGTCAGTGACTGCTATTTTGCGTGTTAAATCTTTTTGTTGCAAGCCTTCAGAAAGGCCAAGTGTTTTTATCATGACATGCCTAAAGTGCCTAACTTTAAGGCAGGTGTTTTCTTCTGTCGTTTTCATGGTACAAGTTGTCATTTTCAGCATAACCCCAAAGCACCCCGTGAGGTTAGCGGACCTCGGTGATGCAGCACCTTACTGGCTGGAGCATGCCCTGCTTGAGGGGGCAATAGCTGCTCAGTGAGGCGCGAAGTCCTCTTCCACCGTCCGAAACAACCCCTGGCGTTTAGCTCTTCTCCACTCGAGCAGGGTTATAACCGGTAGACTGCTGCTTCCCGTGTTGTGCCGACGCTGAATTGGCGAAGCTTGAGTGGCCTCCCAAGTACACGAAGCCTGATAAGTAGGAGTGGAGGATAGGTTGTTACCGCATGCAGCAAATCCCACCTCTCCACGTCGCTGAAATGCTCCAGTGAAAAGGCAGAGGACAATACGCTGGGTTCCAGCGCCGTCGTAGAAGTGGCTGTAAGGCAGCGGTTTGAAGTCAGAGTTTTCCTTCTCCTAGATGGACTGCTTTCTAAGGTTAACGAGCTCCATCTACCCAAAGCAGCTGGTTTTAAGCCGCAAAAGACCGCCTTCGTCCCTTTTCCTGTTAGTAGTAGCAGTTCTGCCGGACTTAAAAACTAAGCCACGCGAGCAGGCCAGGGGTCGGATCTAGTTTGTCAGAGGCTATCTGAAAAGCACGCCATATGGGAGCATTTTGTTGGGAGCTTGCCCCCACTACCACTCCCGGCTTTGCACCGGGCTCCTTAGGAATGGTCATTTCTTCCGCGATGCTCTCATACTTTCTATTAAATAAACTATCTTTGTTGTTTAAAAAACATAATAGATTTTGAATATTTTTATGTTTTCATTGGATCGATCTTTTTTATATAAAGGAAATTCCTGAGGAGTTTGGCAAGGAGCTGCAGATAAAACTTACCACTATCATGGAGGACTGTCTCAAGCCAGAGATTCAGAGGAAGAGCATGGAGCAGTTGCTGAAAGTTCTTCGCAACCCGGTTGTATCGCACAAGAACAAGGTCGAACTGTTCTGCCTTGGGACAGGAAAAGGAACAACAGGTACTTAATACAGCTGTTTGAAATAAACTTTGAAAATGTTTGGTTTTTGGCAAAAGTGAGAAAGGCAAGATCGGATTTTTCGAATTGGTTCTACTTCAGATGCATTGTCTTGGAATACCAAGGTATGTTTAGTTTTTACGCGCGTGTTTAGTATTTCGAGTGCACCATACTTAGTTAGTTGACAGTGTTGATACTTCGTGTTGATACTGCTTCAATCAAAACTATAGCGGATATGTCCTCTGTTTATAAGACTTGGAACGATTTTTCCGTTTCATTTCGTGGTGGTTCCGAAAGTGCCACATATCTCGTAGAGGTTTTCGTTCCGCGAAAAACTTTCTCTGTTTACACTATAACGCGACATCGCGTGTATTAACGCGAAACAATATCTGGTATAGTGTAAACTGTTGTATTAAGGACAGGAAATGGTTAAGCTCAGTGTGATGTTTTGTGGAAACCCGACTCATATCTTGATATTGTTTCGAGACAGCAGAAAGGTACAGCAGCGTGCATAAGCAAGCATACAAGGCGCAAACTTATATACCACTGTGGTTAAACTAAACGGGTTTTAAAACAATTTTTAAAAATCTTTTTTCACAGCCGTTTTGCACGGAAAGGCCAGCTCGTCTTTGATGATATTTTACAACGGTAAACCTTTGCTGTTGGTTGACGTCGGGGTGGGTGTGATCTTCGCTTGCATCGAGAAATTAGGTATGGTTTTGTTTACCAGTTTACGGCTGTCTATTGTTTTTTTTCAAGGTTAAGTTTTTTCTAGCCAAACCAATTATTGATCCAACGCAGCAATGGCTTATTTTCAGAGGGTTCGTACAGATTTTGGAAAACTGAAAAAAAAGTCTGGAAACCCATAAAAATACCAGGAAAATCTAAAAAAGTCTGAAAATTAAAGCATAGGTCTGGGTAAAGTGAGTGTTACCTAGGCTGAACTCCGTAGCATAAATTACACACAACATTTTTTTGTTGTTGATTATGAGAAAATATACTAAACGCTTGAAAATTATCGAAGATATCGGAAGACGAAAATGTAGGTCAATAAAAAATCTCTAAAATCTTGGCTTTTGCGCGAAATGGCAACAGTCTGTAAAACTTTAAAAGGTCTGGAATAAATCTGAAAAAGTCTGCAGTTTTTAATGCAGATATCAGTACAAACCCTGACTCATCTTACGCAGACATCTGGTTCCAAACGATAAAAGGTGGTTAAAGCTGACTTTTTGGAATGCAAGCGAAGGGTAATGGACCTGCGATAACTTGATCATGTGATCCATGGTATTCTGCTCACTAAAGTTAATGACTGGAATCATGGCGAAAGATAGAGAGTACTTTCTTTTTAGCCTTGGTTTAATCACCGACTGTTTTTGTTTTTTAAAGTTGTATATGGAATATGCTTTTTCTATTTAGTTCCTACGTATGGTGCTGGCTTTCCTGACAATGTGTTCATAACTCATAACCACTTGGACCACGCTGGCGAGTTTCCCCTTCTTCTGGCTATCGATGGCAAAAGGAGGTTTGCAGAGGGAAAAGACAGGCTGAGAGTCCTGTCTGGGCCAGAAGTAGAGGAAAGGTTGAAAGTGCATAGACTGCACGAGATGTTGACACAGTATAAACCGGTGAGTCTCTTGTTGTTAGTTTACTATCGTTTTTTAGCTACTGCTAGTAAGTTCTAGATGCATACCTTTTTCAATGAGAGCGTCTACTTTGGGGACTCGCGCTGAGTTTTTCAGAATTTCAGCCTCAACTTTTTCTAGATACTCTTAAATATCTTTAGTTACGGATAAAGTCATTGTTAATTAATTTCAGAATTGATGTAATGGCTCACTGAACAATAATTTACAAATATATGACAATTTTTTTTCTTTAAATTATGAGTTTCTTCCTTATCCTTAACCTCAGTGTTTTCTAATCAAGTTCTATAAAGTCAAAACGGCCTTAGTTCTTGCACCACTCGGTCAGTTACGGCTGTCTGTTTATTTTAAAAATAGTTGTTATTGTCCGTGTGACAATGATCCGTTTTGACAAGGTCGTACCTACTGTTTTTGCAACAGGAGCAAGTCGCAGAATGGATCACATGTTCCCAAGATGGTGAACCTGTTTACCTTGATTCAGAAGAGAAATTCCTCCTCAAAGTTCACAAAACTTTGCACGGTGAAACATGCTATGGTAAGACAAAACTTTAGAAACACGGCTATTTTTGCTGTGTGTTTCTGTTGTATAATTTTAATGCATTTACATGACAATTTTACGCAATCATGAGCATTGCCAAATTCACAAATATGATTTTAGCAAAACTCGAACTGTTGACGCGCGGAAAACTGAAAATATAGCGCTTGAAAAAGCAGTTGTGTTTTGAGTTTGTTGAGTTTTTCCCGCTTTGCTCGTTTGTTTTGGTCATCTTTATGCTTTAGAGACTGTTGCCGGATACCAGGGTTGGGTTGACCTTCTATGTCCTCACACTATGCCTAACGGTCTGTTAAGTCAGCGGTCTTACCCAAGTTAACATGCGTAGGAGC
>JAOBYE010105560.1:0-19676 GCA_025403585.1 Parazoanthus swiftii | reverse complement strand
CCCCCGCGCGTTCTGTGCTGCACGCTTTGACTTTTAAGTACAACTCTATAAGAACAACGAAGCTCATAGAAGAACAAATAGAAACTTGACTGAAATTCGTAACTGAACTTAGAAATACAGTATAAAACACAAAGAGATTCACAGTGGTTCTCACTTACTATGACTGAAATCATTGCCCTACCGCATGAAATGATACATGTAGCACTGAAGTTCCTCATTTAATGCAAACCCTGGGTGTTGTCGCCTACGTGTTTGAGGAACAAGGGAACTGATAGGGATGTTTTTACAATACAAGTCAGAATAAACAAATAAAAATCACAACTAACTGCATTCAAATAATATATTCGTTTTCTAGTTGTTTTTTCTTCATAGAAAATAGAAATAAGAACAAATAAGAAATAAGAAATAAGAACAAATTAATAAAAGTTTGAAGCTCAAGTCGCCAAAAAATCATAATTATAATGAGAAACGGCAAAATTTACTGCCCGCATGTACCTTGAAATGTTAAAAATGGCGAACGACACCTTCTTAGTGATTTTGTTATCAGAAGCCAGACATGCTCTTATTTGCCCTTTATAGCAGTATATATTGAATATAGTGTCGTGGTTGATTGTTAATCAGAAATAATCTATTTGTCATGTTAAGTGGAGCAGTATTTTTCAGAGCTTGACTGAATAAGCTTAAGACTTGTTCTCTGTTTTTCCAAATGAAAAACGAATATTGCGGTGATTGGGGGGCAGCAGCCGGGTGAAAACATTAGTTCACTGTTCGATCTTATATAATATTCAGCAGCAATATATTCTTCGTTTTGTACTGGACCGTTTTCAAATCACTTAACCAGACTAGCAGACAATTATTCTTAAATTGCACTCTTCACAATTACAGCTGACTCAAACTAAGCCAAACTTGTAGTTTTGTCAATAATTGATTATGTTTGAAGCAGAACAATCGCCCAGGAAGTGACGTCACAAAACAGACGCTTTTCTGGTTGTACTTGTCAGCTCCTGTCAGCAAAGCGAAGCAAGCGGTTTAATAAACCCCGTCGTTTGGTAATTTTACTCTGCTGAATATTGCTTCCAGCGACAAGAACTATGGATTAGTCTTTAAGGTAACAAAACATTTATGTGCCTGGGTAAAATGCTTTAGCTAATTTTTGCATCAACAGGCTGTGCGCTGTCTATTTCAAAACATAAATTTTGGAGCCCAACTTTAACATTTCCTTGCCTTTCTGCCTCAGTTTAACACTCATACTATAAAGACCATTTCTTTTTTTTTCGTAAACAGCACAGGATACACCATATTGTGTCAGAAACTGCGGAAAGTGTAGCTGGTTGAATATAAAGTTGGGGGAAACAAAACGAATGTACAATGTATAATTCAACTCATCTTGCAGGTGCCATTCGCCCCAGTACAGACTTAGAAAAACTACAGTTCCAATTTTAGCCGAGAAATATAATCCAGTAAGCAAACCAAATACAAATTAAACTATACCTGAAAGTTAATGGCTTGAAACTCAAACTCGATTTTCGTTTTTCAAGTTTATCCTTGTGACATCGAATGGTAAAGGTTGCTTGGTTTTTTATATCCTTTCTTTATTTACAACTTAAAGATTAATAACTACTTGCTAGCCATAAATGAAACTGCAAGAGATAAATTTCTACCTAAATGCCACGGCTAATTCAGCAAAAAGGGGCACTTGTGTTTTAGCAACGGTAGCCTATCTAATATTTTAGATTTTTTAAATTCTAAGTCTGATTTTCGTTATAAACAAAAGAACCGTACCAGCAAAACACGTCTTCAGAGTCAAGCAAGTTAAAATGCAAATTAGAGGAAAATGACGGCTTTGAAAAATTCAACTTGTGTCCAGTGGAGAAAATCATTTTAAGCCACGCAGTTTTTTGAAACGTAAATATTACAAATAAATACGCTCCAAATAGCTTTAAAGGTGAAAAGGCTTGAGCTTAAACAAAATTGGGATAAGATATGATAACCAAAGGGTTTTTCTCCTGTGCGATTAAGAGTATCTGAGAAATTGCCCGCGTGAGATGGCAGCTGTTTCCTTTTTGTTCGGAGTTGAACCAAATGAATGTAAAATCCGCTAGAGTTTCGAATATGATCGATTCTCTATAAAACCTTATCTTTAGTTTTGCGCTGTGGCTAAACAAGAATATTTCCCTCATTTTTATAACACTTTCTGTTTGCTTGAACTTTATCGCTAATCCGCGCCTGCAGCCGTTTTTGCGATTATTCAGGAACCTGAACTGAGGATTTGTCTCGTTCTTCAATTATATTTACATAAGGCCGTTATTTAAAGTTCAAACCAAATATGTTACTACTGGGGAAGTGAGCAAACATCCACCGTTTTTCTTTCGAACAAAACGGAGTTCTCTATGGCTGGGCGAAAAGCAGTTATTAAGACTGTATCAATAAGAAACTACATGTAGTTATTCAGCAATTTTATTTCAAAACAACTTTCTTTGAGGATTTTTATATATTGTTTGCGCAGTCAAATCTAGAATGAAGACATAAATACAGAAAAAGAAAACATTTTATTTCATTTTATTGTAATTGCGTTATAATTTTTCATTTTTTGAAACACGCTGTAGCAACACAAAAATTGGCCGAATCCCTCTGTCAAAATGTTTCTAGAGTAATCATTTTGTAGTACTATACAATATGAAAATGTTTTCTACCAAGGTATTCAAATATGATCTGCGTGGTTGTGGCTTCAGTCCATATCAAGTATATAGAGGTTAAGCGTAAAACTGTGGCCATTGAAGTATATCCATGATCATGAAGCTGTTGTTAATTTTGCTGCAACGTGAATCCTGAGACGAGCTTCAAATTTTCCCTGAGGACAACTGCTAACTTTGTTTGAGCGAACAAACAAAGGGACCTAATTTAAAAATCCAGAATATTTATTGTTCCAATCTGATGTATGTTCAATGGCGTGCGATACAAAAATAATTCACGATTTTCAAAAACAAATTCTTTACAATTTTTGGCGAAGGCGTATTCTAGTAGAAACAGAAACCCAATTTGATTTAACAAAAACAATTTTAACCGTTTCTATCGGGTCCTCGAATATTTTAAGACATCGATGTTATTTTTCCTTGCAGTACTTAAAAGACAAAAATGTGTTTCATTTGTTTGTTGTAGTTCATAGTCTCGTATCCGTTCTTGACATGCTTTTACCAACCAATTAAAGTATTGTGCAATAATATCGTGACTATCCCTCCATTAAGATAATCACAGGCATCTTGCCAAGCTGACTGTCACCAATATATCACACTTTACAAAGGTGAGCAAAATCGTTTACCATGCGTTTTAATGATTAAGAGGTTTCCGGTACGAAAATATATCGGTTCCACTCTGTAGCTTCATATTCGTCTTCATAATACCTTCCAAAATCTCACTCCGGTACGTAACTTTCCGGAATAAGTGACCGCACGCGGCGCAGCCAGCGATCTTGGTTGGCAGTGGCAAAATCGAGAGAAATCGACGTGCCCTCAATCTGGCGCCCAACTCGAGTGAATCTCGTTTTTTTTCTTTTGATTTTTCCATTCCCTAACATTACCTTTAGCTACATATACTACGCACCGGTGGTACCAGCTCATTCGATTACGAAACAGCAATTTCATTCAGTGATGAGAACTTCTGTGTAAACGTCGAATGAAATATGTCCGTCATACTGAAGTGAAATCATTCCGGTATCATTTGAAAAACTTCTTAGTGTTAATTTAGGTTTCTTTTTAAAAGTTACACAAGTGTAAAAAGCTTACTTTGGTGGTGAGGGGGGTTGTGGGGCATAAGATACCTTTTCAAAATAATTAAAGCTGATGATGGTAACACCCTTTCAGTTGTATGGATTTTGAAATAAAAACTTTAACAAGAAATATTGTGCAGAGAGAGAGAGAGAGATTGTGCAGTTAACCCCAGAAAACGCTTGCAAAGCGTTCGTGAAGGGTTTTGTGTTCGTCAGTGTGGATTTGAAGCGAGAAAAGGATGTGAAACATCAGGAAAGGCAATGTGTAGAAGCGATTGCACCTGCGTTGCAAAAATATAGAACACCTGCAACTGAAAATCATCATTTTCAATAAAATTTAAGTTTGGACGTTTAGGGTAATCTGCTTTTTACACGCTCGTGAAAATCACAAAAATAAAATGGATGACTCACAAGTTGTTTTGATACACTGTTATCGACAAAAAGCGTAATTTCAAGGTAAAATTTTTATAAACAGGCGCTGTTCAGATACCACTGAACCTAATTATGGCAAGAAGCAAATGGTCTGGATGGCTTGTCTGAGTCGAATGACCTATTAAATCTCTTATTTTATGGACCATATAAAAATTAAGTTCCGGATCGGAACAAAGTAATACACTTCATTAAAATGTACTGTACCTTGGTAGAAAAGCTTGATCAAAGGTCTTTTTGGAGAAATGGTACGTTTTCTTTTTTTTGGAAAAAATAGGTTCAGACGTAACTTCTTAAACTGACAAAATACACTCATTCAGCTGTGAAAGAAGAATTGCTCAATCTTACCCGTTTTTGGTTGAGGGTGTGTTTCTTTTGGAATCCATCCATATTCGCAGTTGTCGTTTATCATGGGACAACCGGATTACGTTTTGACAAGGTCTCACCAATCATATTACACCTACGCGAAAAACATTCGTTGACGCCAGCGTTTTAATTCAAAGTATTCCGTTTTTGTTGTCCACATGAGTACGTTAACAAAGTGGGAAAACAATTCTTGAAATGACGATTCAGGAGGCCATGTTCTTAGCTGATGGTTACATGAGGATTGAGAAGCAAACTGTAATTAAAGGTTTCGTTTTGAGATAAAAGCGTAAACGTCCGCGGGTACGGCGGCAACGAATCGGCGTCTCTTATTACGAAGGTAGAATTCCGAAGTTTTGTACCTTTCCTATCACTTATTAAGTAACATTTTTACGTGTTCATCTTGTGTTTCTAAGTGACAGGTCAGAAATTTTCCTGAATTTTTCTCGTTTATTTCAATTTTATGGATGTTTTCTTGCTATTTTTTCCAACAGTTTCCAGCGTCATAAAGTATACCTTCATCACGGATATTATATGTCAATCATAAATTTAAATTTAGCTAAATGAAAAAATACAACTCAATGTTGTTAAGCAGCGAAAAAAAAATGGGATTTATCTTAAAAACGGCGACATGGGCGATCTTTTTAAAAACATATAAATTTCAAGGAGAGTGTATAGTGAAATTATCGTGAAGTGGAAACTTGGAAATGCAAAGTTTTTTCAGCACAATTTATTGGTCTATTCTGTCGAAAGCCTTCTTGAGATCGATAAAGACAACTCCATTTATAAGGCCATTGTCAATGTTCATTGACTTAATATTCGCAGCTTCAAGAAGAGCTGAAAGGGTACAATGGAGTGATCGGAATCCTGTTTGACAGTTCGTTAATAGCTTGTTTCATTGAGATGATTGTAAAACTGTTGATAAATTATATTTTCAAAAATCTTTGAGACAATTTAGTTTACCAATTTTGCATAATTGGGCGGAAGTTGTTTAGGTCATATTTTTAAAAGATTGGTGTTATTCTCGCCAACTTCCATTCGTTTGAAAAAATACCGGCATTAATTATTATAACAGGTCATGGTTGCTCATAATTTTAATCAGACAGAAAGCAGGTAGCAGAATATGTTTTTAACAACCACACCCTAATCTTTAGTTACAAGATGATGAGTTGAATGTGTTTGATTTCTGACAAAGAAAAAAGGTAGCGAGTGGAACGACTTGCGCTTTAACCTCTTTCATAATCGACTGGTATTAAGCGGGTTCTCCTTTTCAAAACATAGGTATTTCAGATACATCGTGCATTATAACAGTTATGCTAGGAGCTTAGAGGTTGTAGCACAAAAACAAGCGCATCCTGCATTCGAGATGGATGTCCCCCCTGGCCTGGCTACTCCTAAGATCCTTCTTAATGGGCGAGCGACGTCACATGAAGAAGAAGACAAAGGGAAGGAGATTGGTAACATTAACTCTCAGTCAAAACCAAAACGAATATGGCAGAATTTCAGGTCAGTAGTTAAGATACTAAGCTACTAAGTCTGGTAAGCTAATTAGGAACTGTGCAAGTTCAGTTTCAATTCTGTCGTACTTTCTGCTTCTTTTCGTCACTCAGAGGTTGAATACAGTAAACCCGACTCTCCCGCACGTCCTATGATTAAAGTATGTGGTATCCTTCAACATCCCCCAAAACCCTAACACACATACACACTTCACAGTTCACTCCTATTTGGTTTTTAAATTACATTGGTTTGGATGGCGGTAACAAAAACATCAACATATCGTTATTGCCATCAGGTTTAAATACACTTTGAGCTATAACTGCCACCTTTTGAACATACAACAACCCACCTTCTTCTCTAGTCAGCTGCCAGAGCGAAGGGTGGTGTCAACTGATGTGGTTTCTGGAGGCGTGCTAGTGGTTTCTGGAAGGGAGAGCGGTTCACCCTCTTCCCATCAAACACCGCGCGCTTCACAACCGCTCTAAACGTCTGAGGATGAGGCGTTACAGTATAACTACCACCGGTTGTGGCTTGCATTGCTATGACGTTTCTGTATCTCGGCTTTCTTTAATTCTATAAGACAGTCTCATCTAGTACGACCAACACTTATGCTTGTGTTTCACGTCAGTTAGTTTAAAACTTAATTTGTTTTGATTCTGAACGCGAACCATCTCCCTGAGTGCTAACTTCTTTTGATTCAGCTAGAGGTTGAGTTTTAGGTGATAGTATAATTTCTTGCTTGCCAGCATGCCTGGTGTTATGCTAATGTTCTTTGTTTGTGCTCTTAACGAAATCAGTAAAATTATTATTTGAAATGTGTTTGTATAGAGAGCCTTCTACCATTTCAGATACTCAGTGCTGGTGGCAGAGCATCCTTACCTTGTGTTTGGTTCGACGCTTGCGTTGATTGTGATATGTGGACTGTTCGACTTTGTGCCGCAGCTTGGAGCGCCAGACCTTCCAGATTTTAAACGTCCAGTTATGGTACGTTTGTTGATTATAACAATTGTTCCCCAAATTTCAAATAGTTGATAGGATTCCAATTCAAATTTCGGCACAGTTGATGCGCTTTTGTTAGGTACATGGTCATCACCCACGATGACATGATCGTGTGGATGAACAGAGCCTCGACGTTTTAGACCTTACTTTGCTTCTCAAAGATGGTTTTATTTAGACCGATATCTATCCAAAGCCCACCGATAGCCATCTATATTTACCGTATTATTCCAGTTCCCATCCCCACCTCTCCTTTCGTCTTACCTCACCTCAACTCCAGACGATCGGCAGTTTCTCACGTGATCTCAATAAGACAATCAGAGCACGCCGCCTCCATTTGGCATATGGCACCATCCCAGAAAGCAACTCGGACAAAAAACACACGAGTCGGGATTCGGGAATTTTGGACGCCATTTTGGAAAAGCAACCCCGTCCGCAAGGAGTTGTGGGATGGTGCCATACGCCAGAATCAGTCCTGCGCGCCTTGCGCACCTAGCCCGTTCACCTGGCTAGTTTATCGTACCTTGCACCACATCGACTCACCTCAGTTTACCACACTTTACCTTACCTAACCTCATCTTACCCTACCTCATATCTCTATACAGCGCTTTGACACGTTAAACCTCTTCCTAAATTAATGTCTCCATACAGCCCTTTGAGACTTTAAGTATAAAAAACCCAGGGGGTACTCCCTATATTTGGATGGCAGGTATGACCGTCGTATTTTTTAGGGCATAAAATCGGCGATCTGGTATTTTTTAGGGTATTTTTGAGCGAAAATCGCACTCGGAAGAAAATCTTGTATTTTGAGGGGTTATTTGAGCTAAAACGGTACGCTTTTAGGGTATTCCAGAAGCGAGGGGTATTTTTTAGGATGATTTTTTCCTCTACGTGTTTTTTAGGGTAGAAATTCGAGCTTCCCGACGGTCATCCCTACCACTTTCACCCTGAAGTACCCCTGCCCGGGATAAAAGAGCTACATAAGCACTAGAACTTATTTTATTTACAGGGGTTTGAAGCTCGAGGCTCCGTAATCAACCAACGGTGGAGAGCTCGGTTTAGCTTGAATAAAGCCTTTGGTAAAGGCACGTATAGAGTATACCCAGACCTTGGAAGTTATGTGCTAAGCAACAGCAACAGCACTGTAGTTGTCAAAGAACCAAATAATACACAATCAAGCTCACCTACGAGAAGGACGAGATTTGGTCGAAGCGTTACAGAACAAGGTGACTCATTGTTTATGTGTTGGTTTAGCGAAAGCAACTTACAAGTGTGTAATTTTATACCATATCAGTGTGTGTTAATTGTCTTGTGTGTGAGGACACAGGGAAATAACTGCAATATTCCATTTCTCAGCGGCTATGCGTCAATTCATATCAGTTCATATTTGGACAAGCATCTTTAAGGGATGAATTTGAAAATTGCTTTCCAAAGTAATACTAATATACTTGAATCGTAGGTATCACTTTTTCCAAAAATGGAAAAGTGACTTGATGATTATTATAAATAGGTAGTTTTCCAAAAGTTAAATAGTAAAACAAAAGGTTTAATTTTTTTAAGAAGGGTGGGAGAGAGAGAGAACTATCAGAAACATACAACAAATTACTCCTGCTGTCTTATTAGTTCTACAACTAGTTTATTAAAAAAGGCTTGCAGTTAAAAATGACTAATCAAGACTGAAAAAAAACCTGTTTATTTATGTTTTGTAATTAGTATTATCGTTACTGGTTACGTTGTTTTCTTTTAAGATAACCAATCAGCTTGTGTAATAGTTATAAAAATTATTATTTATTCACTCATTCAATCTTTCAGTAATATACGCATTTATTTATTTGTTCTTTAAGGTGTTAAATTATAATAGAATGAATGAAGAAATAGAGATATTGAATGTATGAAGTATAATGTCTGAATACTAATAATATAACAATAATAATGATGAAAACAAGTATTATTAGAGAAAGAGAGGTAAGTTTTCTCTTTATGGAAAAAATAGGTTCAGATGTAATTTCTTGAAATGACAAAATACACTCCTTCAGCCATGAAAGAGGGATTGCTCATTCTCACTCGTTTTGGGTTGAAAATGTGTTTCTCTTAATGAAAAATTTTTCTGACAAGTACTTTTCGACTAAAGCAACTAACAGCAACAAAATCGTTGGAAAACACAAACAGAAATGACGCCTCCTTAACCCCTTTTGTCCGTCACCGTGGAATATATATATTGAGTAGATTTTAAGAGGAGTCTCAATAAAGAATCTACTTTTTTCATCTACACTCGCTGCTTGCACTACCTGACGATTCCGATCCTTTGCCAGTTTTGGTTTAGAATTGATCGAGCTTTTCGTTCTTTCATTTAGTTCGCAATTTGTACAAATCATGTGACCCACCAACAAAACATGAACCCAATATTAATGCATCCCTACTGCGTTTTTCGTATGGTCATGAAAATTATTTATGATGTACCACAATCAGAAATACTCACCATGGTATGCTTCATCATTTTATTACAATTTAGAGAGTTTGATGTCGTCGTGCAGTGAAAAATTCACAGTAGAAAATACATCATCTGTGTGGTAGTGTTCTAAGATATAAACTGTTTCATTTTAGGGCCAGGAAACTGGACACTGTCGTATCACCATCTGCGCATGTGTGACAGTCCGAATGTATACATGCAAGGAGGAGCAGATCTGAAGATGGTGTTTTCTTCAACACGCCTTGACAAGAATCTTATGAACGTTGAGAGTTTAAAGGCTGTTTGCAGAATTGAAGACAAAGTGTTGAGGTCTTTCCCTAATTTTGAAAGTCGTTGCTTTAAACGAAATGTTTCACACGGCAACACTTCCTATAGCGAGTGTTGTCCAAGTTGGTCTTTGGGTAACTACATCGCTGAAGCTACAAAAAGACGCTCTTGTAAAGACATCCAAGAAAGAGACGTGAAATTTATTTTGAAGGTTATCAAAGGGTGTGCCAGTTTGTACCACAAGGGCGCCATTCAGGAAAATTGCTGGGACTTTAAAAATCAACAATCCTTACCATTCTGCGGTCACTTACCTGTGCAGTGTGTTAGATCCAATGCTGTTTATAACATATTACATTACTTAACTGATAAAGACTTCTTTGGAAGAGACAATAGTGAAAACCAAGTCCTTGCCTATACTGCTGTTTTGACACCAAGAACGTTCGATGAGGACTGGCAGGTAATTCAAAAATGCTTATGCGCAAAGTCTTCACTAGTCAACCATAAGAGGCCTCTTGCTGGATTTCGGTTAAGAAAAATACTTGTCTCCACGCGTTTTCCATATGTTTAAATACGTGCTGGTGGGGATCTGGGAACAACTTATTGAATCACATGCCCCACAAAATCATTTATTACGAGTACTAACTAAGCTGGTATAAACTTGTGAAGAAAAACTAGGAACTTGAGAACAAGTTATTTTTGAATAGTTCTGAAAACATATATGTCCACGCTTAGATGTATTTGGTAGATATTGCAAATGCTTATCTGTAACCCACGGAAATGAGAGCTTACAACCAAACATTAGCGTGAACATAATAACCCTTTAAGACAACGCTCCGTTTACTATCGATGGCCATTTTATGGTTTCGATAGCATACTCGCAAAGTTCATATCAAGTTTCGCTTTGAAAGTTTACCATATCTTGGACAACTTCGTCCTATGAATGTAAGCACTGATAGTTTTGAAACAAACGTTTAAATTGAATAGGGACGTTCACTAGTGTTTTATCATTTTTAATTTTCAAATTCAAGTTCAGATTCCTTTTATTACAATTTCAAATTTGCATTATTTGTTTTATAGCTGCTTGTTATTCAAATCGTTCCTTTTCATGTTTCCGTATCTTTTTTCCTTAACCCTATTCCGCCCCCGGATGGAGGGGGCTTTTGAAGCCCGCGCCAACTTCAAGTAGATCGCGATTCCAAACAATTTAAGATAATCCTTCCATATCGTGAGACTTTTCCTCAAATTGTTCTGGCTGTTTTGTGATGTGGTAGAATTTAGGTTATGGGGTTGGATGTTGCCATGGAAACGGCTTTTTGAAGGGCATGTTTTGCCGAAATTTTGAAATCTTGCTTTATTTTTCGATTTAATCGAATTGTGCTGCTTGGGAACGAGTATTTTGTTTACCATGAACACTATTGATTTGAGAATAATGATATCTTAGACTTATTTCAGTCAACAAGTGACATCATCGATGACGTCATATATATTTGAGTGTAAGTTGCAGAATCTGGTAAATGACGTAATAACGTATTTTTTTGATTTTCTGAAGTTTAGTCTATCCGGTTTTTGTTTTGTTTTTTTATATTTTAGACCCTATCTACTGAAATAGCTTAAAACATATCCACAAAGTTGACTATAATTGGCATGGAAAAAAATACCTCCTCCCCATTTTCTCATTCTAAAGATATATGTCGAGTTTATACAACTGGAATGGGCTAAAATCCAACTCTGCTGTTTTGAAGCATTGATCAACTGTTTAAACCAGGAGTTTTTGGCTGTGCGTGCTTTATGTGCAAAAATTAGGTATTATAGTTCTATCTAACCTCCAAGTTTCGTGACAATAGCATCAATACATTCGGATTTATGAAGGGGGGCTTTTGAAGTCCCCCCCCCCCCAGGCCCAGGAACTCCGAAAAAGCCCAGGTGGAATAGGGTTAAACTATCGCCCTCTTTAGAGAAAGATGTTATCAAAATTATTATCGTTACTTTTAATTTTTTTCCAGGTTGCTGTTTATGAAAAACATCTCAAGGACGGAGAAGTGACGGATGGAGATGTAAAGCTTTCTGGAACAGACTTTCATTATTTAAAGTTTATCATGTTCAACAAAATGTTAACGAAAGACCTGGTGTACCCAACAATTGCCATGTTAGCTGTGCTAATTATTATGTGGTTCTACACAGAATCCATCATTCTAACTATGCTTTTGGTGTTTTCTGTTGTAAGCGCTTTGATAATTGCATACTTCCTTTATATGAAAATTTTTGGATTGGACTTTTTCCCGTTTCTAAATGTCACGACATTAATTTTTCTTGTCGGCATTGGCGCAGATGATGCTTTTGTGTACACGGATGTGTGGCGCCAATCCAAAAAACTATACCCAGGTGCAACCTTAACAAAGATAACGGCCGAGACATTGAAACACGCTTCGTTATCCATGTTTGTTACAAGTTTCACAACCGCTGCAGCTTTTCTAGCAAATCTGTCGTCTGAGATTACATCAATCAGGTGTTTCGGCCTTTATGCTGGAACCGCAATCTTGTGCAAGTTCGCTCTAATGGTCACGTGGTTTCCAGCCGCTGTTGTTATCAATGAAGAATGGTGCGAGCAAAGAGCCTGCCAAAAAGACCAAAAACGCAGGGATAAATACTTTGAAACTGGATCAAACGGTGCAAACCAAACCTTAAACAAGATTCCGTCTATTGTTCTCAGAAGGGCAAGTTCAGAGGAAGGGGGAAGCGTTTTCAAGCACTGTTTGGATGAAAACAGTCAAGAGGCGTCTTCTGACCTTCTTCAAGGCGAGTTGACGGATATCAGCATGGTAGTTAACTACTCAGAGGCCGAATTCGAGAAGCCAAACGAGGCTGAGCGGAGCGCAACGGACTCAGTTTCTGAAATCAACTTGTCACTCAGAGAAAACCCTGAAGTGAGCATGTCGGAAACGAATTCAGAACTCAGCCAGGCACCAAAAGGCTACGTCGGGTTATTACGTTACCACTACAATAGAACTGTGAGAGCTTGGGCTCGATATTGTTTTGATAAGTTGTTTCCTGAAATTGTGCACCGACTCCGTTTTGCCTGGGTTGTGTTTTTCTTTTTAATAACCGTTGGTGGACTAGTTGTACTCTTGTACAAACCAGGGCTTCAACTTCCTACCTCGACCGACTTCCAGATGTTTGATTCTAACCATCCTCTCGAGGCCTACGATTTGTACCTGAAAGACAAGTTTCGTTTTGAGTCAAGCACGTCCCAAGATGGTGTCACGTTTAACATCTATATCTTCTGGGGACTTCAACCGATTGACACAGGCGATTGGTTGAACCCGTATGATTTCGGAGAACTGCGATGGGACAAGAGTTTTGACGTTGCCCACCCCGATTCTCAACGCTGGCTTTTACATTTTTGCCGGAAGCTCCGTGAGCAAGACTTCTATGCCAAAAAATCAGGAATAGAAGAAAAATGCTTTATCGAAACTTTTTACAACCAAAGCTGCGATGTTGACCCATTGACAATGATATCTCGGTATCCATGCTGCAAAAAGAACTCTTCTCTCTTCGACAAACGGACACTTTCCATTTGCTCTACCATAGCAGCCTATCAACATGCAGCACTCCGGTATCAGAAGGTAGATCCGAGTATCGGGTACATCATTTACCAGGGAGAAGAAATGAGAGGAATTAGTATGCACATTACCAGCACCATACCGCTGTCAAGGGCATACGAGCCCGCGCAAAAGTTCTGGAACAAAATAGAAACATGGATGGCCAAAGAAATGGAAGCAGCTCCTCCAGGCATGCGCAATGGATGGTTTATCAGCCAACTTGAGTTTTATGACTTACAGCGCAGTTTATCAGATGGAACTGTAATCTCTATGGGAATCTCTGTGCTTACAGCTTTTGCAGTAATGCTACTGACAACAATGAACATCTTTGTTAGTATATTCGCTATCACGACCATCATTGGGATCTTGTCGGTAACGATTGGAACGCTGGTCCTCTGTGGATGGAAACTGAATATACTAGAGTCTATAACAATGTCCGTTGCAGTTGGACTTTCCATTGATCTTGCAATGCATTTTGGGGTAGCATATTGCTTAGCAACTAACAAGAACTGTAGGAAAGCCCGTGTTGCTTTCTCACTGTCCCGGATGGGTTCTGCAATTACCATGGCTGCTGTGACAACTTTCATTGCAGGTAAGAGTAGCGGCGGCGTTTATAAGTCAAATCTCTGTTTTGTAACAAAATTATTTAATAAAAACCACAAGAAATTAAAATAACTGTCAATGAAAGTAACAAGAACCGAAATGAGGTGTTTTGAAGGGCTGCAAAACTTGATATTTTGATGAAATGGTAAAAGCCCAGTGAACAGCTGTCATGTTTTCTTACTTATAAAACGTCAATCTAACAACTAAAACAACTATCTTACATACCAAAACATCTCTCTATTTACATATGTATTTTCTAAGACACCCGTACAACATCATTTCAATCGACGACATCAACATATCCTATGGTTTTGATGCCATCGATTTCATTTTAGCTCCATGCATTTAGCAACAGACAAAATTTATTCAGCTTTCTTATACCCGTTGATTTTTGGAGGACACTTTCAACATTTTGCTTGGTTCAATTATCGCGTTCCCGTTAGCTTATTAACGATCGATTGGCTTGAAACTTTGCACACGTCTAGCAAACTTAGTCATAGTTGTTAGTCGATAAGTCTTTCAACTCTAATTGCTAATACTTTTGCATAAATCAATTTATGCTGTGACCTTAGCTCGGTCCCTTTTGGTACAAACGTACGAAAACCTAAACCACTCTCATGAACAATTAATAACTCTAAACTAATTAAGACATTTACTAATATTTAGGTATTGTACCAAAGTTTTTTGTATATCAGGCTTATAAAAAGTTTACTTGATTTAATCTGTAAAAGTAAAGCAATCGACAAAATCTATTTATGTCTAAATTACGTTAGGGAAATAGGTATAGGTAGGTTTGTGATAAAAGCTTAAAATAGGAAAATCAAAATTAAGAAAAGATATATATTTTTACTACCTCCTCCTTCTCGTATGTGGACAAAGGGCAGGTAAATTGACCGAGTGGCAATCAAAAATTGCAAAAACGGCACGAGGAAAGAGGGCGGGGTTCAGATTGAAAGTAAACAAAAACAAAACAGAAGCTCAATGGCAGGAAAACATTATGAACACCCACCATCCTTACTTTGTGGTGAAAAAGAATCAACAAATCCACAAAAAACATTTGGAACTTACTTTTTGTATGACACAGCATCAAATCAAGGTCATCAAATCGTTAGAAAACACTTTGAGCCTATGAAAACGGCGATATCTGACTGTGTTGGGTAAAGTTCAGATTGTTTCCATTCCCAAGGAACAGGTAAGGAGTTGAAAAATCTAAAATCAGCCATACTAGCCCACATTGGAAATGAGATAAAATGTGAAAACAACTGACTTCGCAAAACTGGCACAAAAATGTATACCTAGAACTCGCTTCAAGAATAAATAGCTCATCAACAGCACAAAAGCGATTTGCCGAAGATTATACTAACGCAACATTTGAATTGAAAGCTATTTATCAGCTCCCCCTGAAGGTATCATCTAATACGAGAACGAGACAAATTCATTACAAAATATAACACCGAACATTATATAGAAAAAATGCTATTTAAAATGAGAATTTTCGACACAAGTAAATACGATTTTGCAGTGACTCTGACGAAACAACGGAACATTTAACGTCCAATTATCAATATTCCAAATTATTCTGAAAAAGAAGTAGCAGTGGCTAAATACTTTTTGTATATCTCAAACCCTTAACTGAAATCAGTCTTCCATTTGGCATTACTACAAACAAGAATTTCGAACTGGCAAACCATTAAATTCCAATTGGAAAGTAAGTTGCATATACCTGCAGATCGAGCAAGAAAAATAAAACCTTGTCTTGTCATCTTCATAACAAAACTACAGAACATATCAATGATCGAATTAAGAAAAATGCAAAATGGAGAGGAGCTTGGGAATCTTATTGAAAATGAAATAAACTGTTACCATGTCTGCAAATACAAAAATAACTTCACAGCAACAATAAACAGTATACTGGCAACGAAATTTATGCAACTAGTTTTAATTATTAGTTCTTGTTTCTTTTTTTCTCGGTTTCTTTTTATTGTCTGCTGCACACCTAACAACGAGTAGCATTAAAAAGCAATTATTAAAAAGAAAAAGTGTATTTTAACCGAGGTTTGATTTGTTTCTTTCAGGGGCTCTGATGATGCCATCACACGTGTTGTCTTACATTCAGCTGGGCCACTTCCTGATGTTAGTCATGTCGGTCAGTTGGGCCTTCTCCACATTCTTCTTTCAGTCACTCTGTAGCATCGCTGGTCCGCAGGGAAACTTCGGCCAGCTTCTCATCTCTCGCTTATGGAAAAAGAAATCTCCAGACGGCCACGGTTTTGATGAAGAACTCAAACCACTCCATAGCAACGACAATGTAAATGATCAAGAGGGTGACAATGGTTATTTCACTGAAAAGAGTAACTATGCAGATGACAAATATCTATCCAACGGTGAGAAGAAATATAGCGACAAGGGCCTACCCTGTGCGGACGACTCTTACAAAGAAAAGGGTTTTCTCGATGGAAAAGGAAGTAACTGTGACAAGAATCTGCACGATGGAGATGGGAGTAACAAAAACAAAAGACTGCCTAATGAGGAGGGGAATAACGTGGACAAAAGTCTACCCGAAGGGGAGAAGAATGACAGTAACAAGGATCTACCTGGTGGAGAGGGGAGTAACAACGACAAGGTTCTTCCTTGTGGGGAGGGTAATAGCAATGGCAACGGTCAGCAAGGTAGGGGGGAGGGTGACAGTGACAAGAGCCATTTCGAGAGGGAAGGGGATGAAGATAACAAGAGCCTGCTTGGAGAGGATAACATAGACAAAGCCAAAGGACGGCCTAGTGGAAAAGAAACGAAACAAGGCGATGTAGAACCAATTGATGGTACTGTTCCTCTCTTGTTCGAATCTACCGTGTGAACTAGATGAATTAATAATAATTATTATAATTATAACGTTCTTTGTTTAGAATGGCTTTAAACAAACGTTAAAATTTACATCTCGCTACACACAAAACACTACTTACTTTGAATAACGTTGAAAAGACAGCGATATATAAAACTACGTTTAAAAACGTCAGTTTTGACTCTAGGTAACTAAGTAGTCATGTCCGTACTTTTGCAAGTTTCCATCAGCAATTATAGTAAATGACAATGGTAAATGTATAACTATCAACACTAACTATAGTAATTTAATAGAGAGAATTATATCAGCAAAGAACCCATGCCTGGCCAGCCTGTTAGGCGAGCCTTTCTAAAGGCTTTATATTAAAACGTCTCCGAAAGTTTTCACATACTGCACGAACTTTAAAGACCAAATGCTAAATACTTATTACTTTAGGGATTTCTGTGGCATTGAGGGGCACATCTTGTTTAGTCAACGCGATTTAACATGGCATATGCCTGTAGATAGAAGCGGATTTAATTTCGACATTTATTAACCTTAGGTATAGGTCGCACCTGCAGCAAAATTATCTGTTTAGCAAGAACGTATGTCAACACTTGCTTTCAGCAAGTGAGATTGAACTGGCGTTCCAGTGCGCAGAATTTTCAACAAATATTGGCAGCCTCTCAGAGGTTGCCATTCAGTTATTTCGAGACAATCATGAGATAATTGCAACGCGAACCGGATAGTCTGCGCCACGTCCTGGTCTTGTTTTTCAATGGTATAAAAAAGTACTTTTTCTTGCACCTCGCTCGAGTGTTGACATACGTAACGCTTTGTATAGGCGCGTGCGATAAATTTGAGAACAATGTCCATGGCGACTGGCCCTGTATGTGGGAGAAAGACGGAAGGACGTCTGAAAAGAAAGCACCTTTTATCGGCAAAATGAGGAATTACACACGAATGAATAAGCTTAAGTAGGTTTTTCTTTTATTTAAATAAATATTATTTATTAACACACAGGTTATTACTTGCACAATGTGGCTATTTAATTCCATTTTTCTATTTTTTTGAATATTCGCTCCCAGAAATATGCACTACTGTTTTGAAGCATTACTTCATATCCATTTTTGTATAAAAGCGATGAGTTGATCTTAGTTCTTACACTTGCGTAACAAGTTCTTGGCACTGTTCAGTCTGCGTTGCAGTGTCGTAGATATGATAATGTTCATAAACATACCTTTTTAACGTTCAAACAGTTTAAAACGACGCATGCGCAAAAATTTAGCGCATATTTCATTATTTTGTACGTGGTCATTTATTACAAAATTCGTTTGTTCAGATTACACAAATTATTGCAAGCAGCTATAAGCACTATTGAGCATATTTCTAAAAAAAATAATAAATCTAGTGGTTTTTCGTCTTTTAGTTTTTGTCATTTCTAGTTTAGGAGCAGATATTCCAAGGTTATTATCCAAATTTGGTTTTAAAATATAAAATTTATAACAGTATCGGCTGTTGTTTGATTAGGGGGAGAATCCTATGCAGAAATAATTTAAAATATATTTCTGTAGACTATAAGAAAGTTTCACGCACAGAATATCATGTAAACTTAGTGTCTGATTTGTACTTCAAATAGCGTCAGAACTAATAGTATTTTGCCAGGCCTTAAACGTTCGTGTTTTTCATTTTAACACAAGCAGGGCACATTCTGAGAATTCGTAAGGATTCTTTACAAATAAAAAAATACATTTAGTGAAATATTAAGTATAGCATATATAGCATGTTTATAAAAAGTATATAACTATATTATAAAGTGTTGCATCGTTTTATAATTGTAGCACAAAATATGGGTTTTTGCGAATTACAATGCATAAACACAATTTTTTTTGGATTTGTTGATGGCGAAGTTCGGACGACGGATACTGTAGGAAGTATTCAATAAATTACTGTGTAACACGTAATGTTACGTCATAATTGAAGGGACTTAGAATCCGTTTGATCGTGAAGTTCTCAAGATTTATACATAAATGAATGTCGTAACATGAAGACAAATTCAAACTTGAACGGCTTTTTGCAGTGCCGAAATAGCTGTGCATCTGTACACTTCTACCAATTTGGGCTGTAGGTTTTAGTTAACAAGCTGATGGGATTTTCAGAAGAAAAATACTTGTCGAATGAAACTGTACTTTTAAACGCAGTTCTGTTACTTTGCAATTAACTTCCACTAGAAACATGTTCAATTAAGGAGGCGTCTGCAGTTCGCAGTTCCGCCACGCAGCGTTTTACGTGACGTTATCTACCGGCTGGGGCCGCCAGTCTTGACGCTCCTAGAATAAAATGATTACAATACAATATTCGTTAGTTTAACTTACATTTTTAATGTAAAGGACTAAGCTAAAAGAAAAAGGTAAAAAAGTGAAGTAAACATACTTTATGTATTGTGGCTAACACATTTTACACGTTATAGTAATCTGTGTGGCAGTCACCTCAACACCGGGATTACTTTACTCTTTTCGAGACATTTTAGTTCATTTAAAACCCCTGAGATGTCACTTCGGGAGACTAGATCAACGGCCCTGTCCACGGACGGTGTAGCGAAAGAAGGTCCGGAATTAATTAAATCCAGGTCTTTAGCTAACAGTAAGAGATCAAACCCAGTAAACCAACCACGTCCTTATTAATGGTACGATGTGGATTAGATACGGTATTATTTTTATTATTTTTATTATTATTATTATTATTATTATTATTATTATTTTTTATTAATACTAGTAGTAACTACTACTCTTACTACTACTACTACTTCTACTACTACTACTACTACTACTACTACTACTACTACTACTACTACTACTACTACTACTA
>JAOBYE010105559.1:0-34151 GCA_025403585.1 Parazoanthus swiftii | reverse complement strand
TATTATGTCGATATCTCGGCTTCAGTTTAGAAAATCAAAATTTTGAATCACTGCGACACAGTTCCACAGCTGATGGAAATTCACAAATGTTTTAACGTTTTTTTCAGTTTTTTGTTTATTAAGAAAGTGTTTCACCTGAAATTGAAATTCCCGCTTAACTGCGTCATATTATGTCGAAATCTCGGCTTCAGTTAAGAAAATCAAAATTTTGAATCACTGCGACACAGTACCACAGTTGATGGAGATTTATAAATGTTTTGAAAAACTTGGAAGGAATAAAAGGCTTAATATTAAGCAAAAGGAAACACAAACTCGTAATGCCTTACGTGTGTCTTTTGGCAAACCAGGTCCAATGGAGATGTTGAGAGTCTTTCCAGAAGGCTTCAGGAATGGGAAATCCCCACTGCCAGGACCAAAGGACAGCAGCCTGGTTCCTCCACCTCCCCAGCCTTCTTTCTTCACTGTGAATGTGATGCTGAAACGCAACCATTAAAAACCTGTTAATACGGAATCAAGTAATTCATACACAACGGTGGCAAATAGCGGTTATGGAAGTCAAACGAGGGTTAACGAGGCAAAACTCTAACAAAAACAGACGGACTAATACAAGTACTATCAAACTATTCACCTAGCGATATAAAACTCTTCCAGAACATGGTGAAACGGACTGGAAAGTCCCTGCAAGCGACTTCCAGTTTATGACCTACGTGGGCTTGCGATTGGCTAGGCCACTAACTTGCAGACTTGCACTGAATCACGCTAACTCTGAACAAGCTCAGATTTGAATGCAGATCGAAGCACAATTTTTCATCGTTCGATCACGAAACACAGGCAAATTACAAGTCAATGAAAGACCATGCAAATCGGTGTCCTAACGAAGCATAGGTTGAACTCGGCGTAAGTTTGAAAATCAAAACGTGCACTAACTTGCATCGAATGTTTTGCTCGTTAAAATTCGATTGCCATTTTCGCATTCAAGAAAACAGAGATTTGAACGATAAGATCAAAAAAGGAACCACTTCTAGCCATATTTATTTACACGTAATGTTATATATGTTCTGCATAACATTCTTTAGTTTGTTGGTACATCAACTGTGCGCTCGTTTCCAGGAAACAAATAGTTTTGGCCAAGGCTCGTCTTAATCGTTTTGACAAGCTGAGCCTATTATTGTTCTAATTTATAAACTTAATTAAAATACTATTCTAGTCGACAATTCGTTTTTAAAATTTGGGTTACTTTTTGGTTTTCACGTGACGTCAGAGCCGCCATGTTGGTGCCCCTTTACAAAGGAGTTGTAATTAGTTTCTTTTGTTAGGGACACCAACATGGCCGCCATGCCCTTTGTCATTTGAATCCCCGGGGATTGAGTGAAAATCAGCAATATTCATGAGCCCTGGACTTTTTTTTATTAGGTTTGTTTTTATAACAACATGGTTTATTCTTACTTGGCACTGATTTCAACCCGGAGTCTCTTGCTGACAACTTCTTCATATTTGGACGAGAGGAGGGTCAGAAACTCCGTCTTAAACACAGTCTCCAACACACTGTCGTACTCTCCCGGTATGTGGATAACTACGAAGTCGTCTTGCTGAGGACTGTTTCAAAAGATTTGACAAAACATAAGCATCTTGCACAAGTTTCACACAAACCAGACCTCATACTTTATTTAATTAATTTCGTTCAAGGACTCGTTTCCAAAAGTTATAAGGAGTAAACATATATCAAGTATTAATTACGAAAAAATATTGCTTTCTAGTCTCACGGCTTCTGCCTAACGAAACCTAGGAAACTCGAGGATGTTTCAACAGAATTCGGAATATTTTGCTATAATTCAAGTTTTTTCAAGTGTATTTGCAGGTATTTTAAGTCTGATACAAAGCCTGCTTACATTTCGTTGTATTTCCCTGATAGGGAACGAGCTACAAAGTGACTTTTTACTCTTTCAAACAGTTAACAGATTTTAAAACATATTTTTTTATCAAAACATTTTGCAGTAACGAAGATCGAAGTACCGTGTTTCAGTTAAACGCCACACAAATTTAGTATTAGTCACAAATATTATATGCTCAATAACCACAAGGGTAGGGCGATGAGAATAACGAGAATATGGGAAGGAACATATTGTTTTACGAGTCAAATGAGTTGATAAATACAAGGGGTCTGGGATTAACGCTAGGGTTAGAACTAGGTTTAGAGTTAAGGCGTGGGTATTATAAGTTTGGGTTTTGGACCGCAGCACAATTTACAACAAGACTTGTCCAATAAATGTGTTTTGATCACACACATACACAACTGGAAAATAGAATTTTAGAGTACGACTCATGACTATTGAAATAGCGCGAACAGAAATAAGTGTTCAGAAACACAAACATTCGAAATTTCCAATCTCGTTTCTTTGACAAGTTGCGGGAAGAAAGCTAAAAGAAAGTTGATGATTACACAAACCTGAGAGAAACTGATCCAATCGATCTCATTTCTAGCTTTCGTTTCACAACTTCATAAACTTTGCCTTTTTCTGGTCCCTTTTTGACCTGGAAAGTAAAGCTGTACAGTCAATAAGGTTTTTTAACATAACCTTTAAAAATAAGGTAATGAACAAGATAGGGTACGAAACCTTTTTGTTCCAATGAAGGCTTTACTAAAACATTAAGTGCAATTTGTTTTAGCATCAAGCAAATCGACAGCAGGGATTTAAGCTACCACAAAAAATGGCGAAAAAGGGCGGGTCGATTGCCTGTTCAGAGGACTTTTTTATGATGAAGAAACATGTGCACGAATATTCAAAACAAGGAAGAAGCTTGTAACAAGAGGAAACTTCATCCTGAACACGCACGGTTATTTAAAGCCAAAAAAGAAAAATTTAACAACAGCTCCATTCAGAACGTTTATGGCGCTTTTCAATCAACTAAACAGTCGCTCCGGTGAAACCACCAGGTAGGCGAAGCTGAAGAAGACCAGATATCACCTCGTGAAGATCTACAGAACAAGAGCTCTTAAAAAACTGTGGGCAAGATGTGGAAGGAGTTTGAGAGACGGCCGGCAAGAAATACAACAGTGGGGGACTCTTGTGCGTGACCTGTGCGCCAAGCGTCGGTTTATATTATCAAAAACAATAAATTAAATTGCCAAATTAAATTGAACTAAAGCCATCACGACAGTTATTGTTTTTATCAGATTAAAAGAGCCTAAGAAAAAGTCACCTAAAGACAGATTACTACGAAGTATAAATAATACTGAACATACCTTTTCTCTACCAATGAGATAAATGTGTTTACTAGAAAGCAATAGATCCCTCTTGGTCGCTTTGAAGCGTCTGTCGTACTTGTTAACTGTGGCAGCAAACTCGATTCTCTCCCGCTTTTCTGTGGCACAAGAGCAGAAAAATCGGTTGATTTATTTTAAATAATTTTTTCATGACTTCGTTTTCAGCTGATGAACTTACATAACAGTTACAATTTTCGCACAGCTTTTCTTTACAAGTCATAAATATACTTGGTCTTCGAGTAGATAAAATTTAAGCTATTCAGCTTTCATTTAAATGTTTTGACATTGTTTTGATGCCTGCTTACATTTTGTGCTTTTCTTGAATTTCGGACAATGAGATTATGAAATCGTGAAAATTAAATTATATATTTTCCTGTAAATTTACGAATATTACAAAAATAAATGACCGTTGAAATGTCCAGCACACTGGATTTTCATACCAACTAAGGCTCTAAGTGCGGGGTTGTCTCCGTATCCAATGTAGTCGCCAGCGAAATTCCTATTAATGCTGCCTCTTCTTCTTTCCTTCTTCTGGAACAGGATGTCAGACGCTATTGGAGAGAAATAGGGTATTACTTCAGTCGCATTATTAAACTTCGGAACACCGTTCATGATAACGTACTACCCATTAGTAATTTTTCCAGTCCTGGTGCATTTGAATGTTTTCCTATCCGTAAATTCTCTTCATTACTACATATAGTTTTAAAGTCGAAATGATAGAGTGGACAATCACTGAAAATCCAGGACGTAAGGACATGTCAAATTAACGACTGAGCATGCGTGCGAGGTAAAAAGAAACGCCGACCAAATTTCTAGAAAGAATGCCGTGTCAAGGTCCAGTTTCTACAGCAAACGTATTTATGAAGTGTGTAACTTCTTTCGACCAAAAAATTTGAGACTGACTTTTCACAGCAGACAAAGAGAAATAAAATAAGCAAACCTGCATGGTATGTTTAAACCCCTATCTTGTATGTTTTCCTTGCTACTTTTTGCGATCTTATGAACTTGTTTGGCGTTTTTCCAACATATTTGGAGTTAGGGAAGCGAAGGAAGAAGAAAGTGAGAGGCAAGGGGGAAGGAGAAGACACAACGGGAGTACAAGAGTAAGGCCATCCACCAGACAAGGGATGCAACCAAACCGAGGTCTTACCCTGCTGTTTGAGTTCTGCAAAGTACTGTCTCGACTTGTACATCCTATAGGCCTTCTGGATCCTACGTGCGTAACTGTCAAACTTCCTTTCTCTGAGTTCCTCCAGCAAGAACAACTGGATGGAAAAGTAGAACAAGGAATTCATATGAAGTCAGAACAGCATAACCAATTACCCCTTTCAGCCCCAGCCGGTTAATCAGTGCGTATACTGAATTCTCCTTACTTTATCCGCATAAAATGATTCATTTGGTAATGAGAATAAAACAACTGATCATACACAGAAACTTTTTAAAGATGAAAAACAAAATTCTCCCAGCCTGTTTGCAAGGAAACTATAGAGACAGTTCAGGAGAATTCAGCAATACGCCATATGGCGTGTTTGGGGCTGAGAGGATTAATGGTGACATATGTAATGCATATTTATTACATGTCTATAGGTTTTGTTCAAAACAAGGCAGCCTACAATATCCAACACGAACTCATATGGAAATATTTCTATTTCCACAAAGACAAATCCTTAATTCCCAGCCTGCATGTAGTTCCTGAAAATATTATTCAGCAAGTTATACTGATCAGAGACTAGGCATAGTCTAAATTTACATATTCCAAAAACAAAATAGAAGTTAGAACTGTCTTCATTAAAAAAGGAAAAAGGATGGGGAGGGCAGGGGGGGGAGGGGGAGTTGGTTATCTTTTACTTCAGGAAGGGATTATTGGACTGAAGAGTGAAGGAGTCATAACTATACTATAAGACCTATAATAATGACAAATGAGTAGCTAGCATCACCGCCATCTTTAAAGCACAAATCTCTGGCTTTACTTTCAAATCATCAGATCCAAACACAGGCTATGGGATTTCAAATTTTATGGGAAACATATTTTAAGTTCCGAGCTCAGTGCTCATGGGACCACCAGTAACTACTTTTTTACACGGAGCAACTTATCCGTCAACTTGGCAGTTCGTTCCAAACTGCTTTGCATACTTGACAGTTTAAGCAATGCATTCTGGGACGGCAAGGTTTACAAGTTGACGGGCGAAAGACAGACGGAGGTACAATTTAACAAAAAAACGAACATTCATCTGTTTACTGTAGGGTGGAAAAAACTCGCATATTTAGAGTCGATAAAACGAGTGTTGACTAGAAGTGTTTTAACAAAAATATATTTATATTCTTGCTATCATTACTTAACACATTCATATACTGTGAAATCCAATATCCTGCAAACACAGCAAGTGTCTTACCGACTCTGGTAACTTTACGAACACCTTGCTTCTTCCAAGCTGCCACTGATCCCGATCCATGTTGACAGCATTCATGAGATGTTCAATCCCCTTCCGCACGTCTCCTTGCCACTGCGGCCATGTCTCGGGCGTCAGGATGGCATAGCGCTGGAGAAACTTCGCAAATGGTCTCCTGTACGCGAAACCTGCTCGTCGCACTCTGATGTTCTCCTTCAGTCCAAGATACTCCACCTGATGTCGGACTCTCTCCGGCTCCCAGTCGTGTGGCTTCTTGGTCTCGTTGGGTTTGATGCAACGAATGTAGTGCGGTGTGCATTTCATTAACTTGTCCACTAGCAGATTTGCTTGGGTCTGAAAATATCACCATTTACATGTTTTATTTTTCTTCTTCTCTGTCATAGCTTTGCTAACTTTTGTACCGTTTATTACAGAATACTTGTAACATTACAAAAACAACCGCTTACAATTAATGTCTTTACATGTATATCTTCCTAATATGACAAATAACTAGATAACCTCCCGATTCAGTTTCTTAGTTTGTTTAATTACTATTTATTCAAGTCAAAAAATGTTTAGAAGCAAACCCCACTTTGTTTCAAAGCCTTTACACTAGTAATTCTCATATCAAGTCTTCAAAATAACCAAACCCATACTGATAAGTAAAACTAGTCTATTTATATTTAATTCCAAGACAAAAAGTAGCAGAAAAGCAGTTAATCTATGTTCTTTCTTTTCGTCAATTCACATTTGATTTTGTCATCCAAATCAGCTCTTTCCAGACGGACCTTTTCGGCCCGTGGAAGAGGGAGAGTACGGGGGGGGGGCGTTCGTAACCTTTGCGCCCTCCTCTACGCGCCTGTCTAAATTGCTAAAAAGAACCATCACTAACAAACCTTTATCTTCAAGCTGGCTGTGGTTGGTCTTCCTCTTTTGTCAGCATTTATGCTTTCAGGGAATCTTTCTCTAATGAAAGGGCTGCCATAACAAATAAGTGTAATAGGACTAGTGTTAAGAGAACAGTTACGACCACAGGTGTTACTAAGGTATGGCTGTTCACGAGTGTGTGAGTAGGCACGTCTTATAACTATGACTACCGTACATACTGTGCATGCATTTACGACTGTGCTTGTCAGTGTGATATGAGACTGTAACTCTAACCGTGTCTGCGACTGTTACTGTAAACAGATTCTGCGACTAGTTTTCATTAAGAATAGGACTTTAGCTACATTTATGAGTGTGACTGTGACTAGGACTTTGACTAGGAATATGACTATGAAAATGGCCTGATTCATTTAACATGACTATGACTGTGACAGTAGCCTTAACTGTGACTATCGATATGGCTAGTACTTTGACTATGACTACATTTATGAGTGTGACTGTGGCTATGACTGTGATTAGATATATGACTACGACAATGGCCTTGACTACAACCTGATTATGACTGTGACAGTAACCTTAACTGTGATATGGCCAAGACTAGGACATTTATAAGTGTGACCGTGACTAAGACTGTGACTACTTTATAAATGAGTGCGAACGTGACTAGGTGTGTGACTATAACCATGACTTTGCAACTTTAACACTATTTGTTTGTCACTTGACGAACCAAATTGACAAACTCAACAAACTTATGTGCTACATTTCCATAATGCTGAGATACTGTGTCATACTTTTCACTGCTCTGCATCAGCTCAATAAGATCCTTGAAAAGCACGTCTCGATTTCTCTCACAGAAGCCATCACAGTCGTAAGTCACCTGCAAAAAACAGCCATTAGTAAAAAATGTCAGTGTTACCTCAGTTCTGAGCCACAAAGCAAAAGTCACCAACCAAAGTCAGTTGATTTTCAATATGTAATGATTACATATTGAAAATCAACTGACTTTGGTTGGTGACTTACTAATCAAGTAAACTGCATATAAAAGTACCATTATATGAATTTTTTACTGAGAAGAACTTTAACACTAAAACTTATAAGCCCCTCTGCGAGCAATTCCATGTTCGACACGACCATATCTTAGGAGTGCCAATGATACAAAATTCCGAAAGTTCTCAAAAACCGGACCATGAAGTTGTTTGCCAAGAGAAACGACAATACATTTTACTTTGTCCACATCTATAGATATGACTTTCCGAGACTTTCAGACAGTTCAAACTTTGATTTTTCAGGTTTTCCGCAATGCTTGTAGTTTGAAATGTTCAAACTCCAGTCTTAGCGAGCGTCAATGTGAAGAACTTCGTGTCTCGTTTCCATTCCTGTCGTTTGCAGCTTCACGTGTACGTAGAATTTTGTTATTGTTGTTGTCTTTACTCTTGAACATTTTATCTCCAGGTTGTCAGTCTTTGGTTACAAAGAAAATCTACTTTTAATCTATACCTTTCCGGCGTAGTGATGGATGATAAATCCTTGACCTGTTGGCTGGAAGTGTTGATGAGTTCCCACAGCTCCAGCAAGTTTCTACCAAAGAGAGCGAGTGAAGTTAATTTTACATGATCAATATACCAGCTGGTATGTCGAACAAGGCCACACCAGTTAGAACTCATAAAGAGCGGAAAGCTAGGAAGATAAAAACTACAGCTGTGAATTTTTATTATAATATAAATAATAATAATGAAAGTCATTAACAAACCTCGAGCAACTTCTGGTCAGCTCCTTCACCTTGTGCATGCATTGTTGCACATACGTCATCCAGCACACACATTACACCTGGCGGTTTCTGGAGAAAAAGAATGATAAGTACTTGATGTCAGTAAATCATAACAGTTACTATGTACTTAGAAAGGATTTGAATTTTTCAAGTCAGCACTATAAGGTTATCACCCTACAGTAGACTCTTGAAAATGCATCAAATTGGAGGAAGTTCTAAACCAATTTTGAAATTAACTTAAAATGATTTTTAATAGTAATAAAAAATGTGGAAGGCTGGAAATTTATATTTCATTCACATGCAATGTCAGAAACTGTTAAATAGTTACCTTGGCTTCAATCAAATCACACACAATCTTGTTGTTGAAGTAATCAATGGGTGTCCATTTGATACCTTCATCAACATACTCTTCCTGTAAGGGTGGAAAAACAAATCTATTAGCTGCGATAAGCTGTGTAGAATTGGCATTAGTTCTGACTGGCCCTGCTCATTTGATCCCTTGGCAAACCAGACTGAATAGACTGAAAGAACTACTGTAGAAGGGTCAGAGAGTTAAGGGGCATGAGGAACAGGAGTTTAGATTCTACAACTGCAGAAAATGATAAAGAATAACAAAACACAGATCTTTAGTTAATCATTCAAAGCCCTGGAAAATTTGCCCAATTCTATGAGCATACTTGTAAACAACTACTGGCAATAAATATAAAATATTTACTTTTATGAAATTGGTTTTTTCTTCTTCGAAATTTACATCCTATGAATTAGAAACCATTACTACCATCATCACCAGCACCATCAATTAATATTAAATTAGTGCTCAGTGTTATTAAGTACTAGCATCAGAAGCTCACTGCAAGCATTAGTAAAATATTATAATTATTATCGTTAATTATTAATTAAAATATTTATTTTTATTATAATTAACATCACTTCACCTGCTCTGCCTTGAGAGTAAGTTCGATAAAGATCTGCTGCAGTTTCTCATTCACAAAATTGATACAGAACTGTTCAAAGCCATTTTTCTGCAAGAACAAAAAAAAAAATCATGATCTCCATCACTTGCAAAAAGAAACCCAGTTGGACAAAAGTGAAAACCAGTCAGCCAACAAACCTGAAAGATCTCAAACCCATAAATGTCAAGAACTCCAATAGTGAGATCGGTTGTGTCTTTCTGCATGGCATTGTTCACAGCCTGTTGAAAAAGATGTGCAACTTCATAAGGTTAAAATACCAAAACTATAATGTTCAGTAAGAATTATTTTCCACAGGAGGTGACCAGGAGTGGATACTTACTGAACTGCTGTAGGGGATAATATTTGCCCTTGACTAGTAATGGTTTACCGAACAAGTCAAAACTAAAGTTACAATCTTAAAAATAATCAAGCAAAATTTGTTTGATGAAAATAAATCCTTTTCACTTTTTTATTTATATACAAGTTGGCAGGTCACAGTTGAGAAAAATTTTAGAAAAATAACAGTTTTTCTGTGAAAAAAACAATCACCTCTCTCAAAAGGCCCCACATACATTTACTTGTATTTTTCAATTCAAATTTTTCTGACATTTGATATATTAATTTTATCTGTGACAACAATTAGGACTTTATAGTAGAGATTCCAAATCTGTAGCTTTGATAACAAACCACTGAATGATGTTTTAACTCAAAAATATAAAAAGTGAAGACCCTTTTCCACTGTGTCAACCCGAGGGTATAAAGCAGTGCACAAATACAAAATCAAAGAGGAAACAGTGCATTGATGTTAGCTTTACCTGTACCAGAAAATCAAACAATCTAGTATAGAGTGCTTTTGACAACGCATCTCTTGTATAATTTGCTTGCTCTACGTTGAGTTTCATGTTTATGGTTTCTGACTTTCCACCCCACTTGCTGTCCATGACACGACTGCAAACAAGACACATTATCCTTTGATTAGATATTAAAGCACCTAGACTGTAAATTTATAATTATATCATTATTTGCTAGTCAAACTTCTAGATTGTTTTGTTTTAAAAAAAACAGCCTCTGAAAATAGTTAATATGATTAGAAAAATGCACCAAACAATTTGAACTCCTGTTGACCCAAATCTTTTTCAATAGTTTCTCTTGAGGGTTTGAGTTATCAGGGGTCAATTGTTATAAGACCCCAGGTATTCGGTATACTTATAATATTCAATCACAGTCTGACACTATAATATAATTTAAGCTTATGAAGGCAGCAGTAGCAGCCAAAACATTGTGTAAAAAAATTTTAGATTTTTAATCAGCAACAGTTTTTTAGTTATCTTTAAAAATATACTAAAATATTCCCAGTTAACAACCAATGTATGCATAAAGGAATTACTTCTAACCTTGTTAATTTTTCTTTGAGTAAGCCCACATCGACACCTAACAGATAGGCTGGATACTGCAGAACTGAAAAAAAAATAAAATAAAATAGATCAAAGTTGGTTAGATACACTGTAGTATTTAGTATTGTATGAAAAACATCAAAATTAATGATTATACAACTACATGATTGTAGCAGTGTTTCCTAAGGCAGGTACTGCATAATTGAATAATGTTTTACATTGTAAGACAAGATTATATATGCTGCTAAGAAATACCTGTCTGGACGGTGATGTTATAATCAGATTTGATTAGTTTGAACTTCTCATCCAAACATCACTCATCAATACATTTTCAAACCTTAAGATGCCCCCTTAGATGTGGAATGTGTGAATGCTTGCGGTGCACTTACATGTAACAGTTTGAAATGAGCAAGACACTTAACTATTTGAACTGCTTCATTCAACCCAGCTGTACATGTATACAGTAAATGAGTACCAGCTTCTGCTGGTAAAAAAAAAGGAAAGGTAAAGCGACCTTATTTAAAGAGTGTAACACATGATATCCAGTAATTTTAAAACTGAGATAAACTTGTGGTCCTCGGTGAGCACTTTACCCCCCCCCCCTCCTCTGTCAGTGCTCCATTTCACAGGTATTTAAAGCTTAAGCTACACAAATCAGAAGAAGTCAAAATAGACGTTGGAGTCACCGTAGATCAAACCGGGGACCTTCAGCTCTGAAGGTCGTGCACTAACCAACTGAGCTACGCCTGGTTCTTCAGGGGGAGTCAAAGAATCCTATTCTGCTCAACACTAAAAAAACAGGATATAACCACCAATCTGACAACTAAAGGCACTTGGCTTAGGAAAGCATACAAATTTAGCTTTCTTTAACCTGCGAGCAGAAATCTCTTGTATTTCCTTGTTTCTTGCTTGATATAAGAGAACTTCACTCAAATGACAAGCACATAGCAAGCATTTGTAATGGATTGTTGCACCTCAAATTTGAACAGACCTCGTGTCAGCAGTCCTTAAAAAATTATTCTGACTTTTTGCCATATTATTCATTTGCGAGCAGAACTTTTTGGACAGGTGAGCGAGTGTATGTCTACCCCCTGCCTATGTGCCTGCATTGGTAGTAAGTGGGAAGACTTACAATCATCATTTTCTGGTATTGCATAGTTTCCTTGTTCCTCAAATGAAATGTTTCCCAGATGGAGAACTCCAGCCACAATCTGCAAAACGCTGGCCTGGTGTTCCTCTCTGATGCCGATCACATCCATTGCTTGCTGTAAGCATTTGATCACCATACAAATATCTCTTTAAAGACTTTGTGCTAACAAATACACTAAAAGTAATGACAATATTTGTTTTCTCTCCTTGAATAAACAACGGTACTACAGTTCATTCTTTAATATTTTACGTAAATTTTTAATAGCTGTCTTGAACTTAATCTGTTTATATATGAATGACTTGTCTGTTATTGAGTCTATCCAATCCATGTGTCTGAGTGTATAATTATTTTATTCTGATCGGTTGATCAGGTTACACGTTACACTCTGTGTCTCACATTATATTTGACTAGTTAATAAATTATATAATTATCTAAATTCAACATCAGTCTGCATGCCTTTCTCATACTTATGTGTCTTGATCATGCAGTTAAACATTAAATTGTTGTCGATTTACTATAATTTCAACATCAACCTACCTCGGACAGACAGTGTGTCATTTTCTGTTAAGTCCTGGCATCAACAAACTGTTTGCCTGTCTTCCTGAACTCTTTCTATATCACCTATTAACCTAACTGCCTATAAAATCCAAATGTTGTTGCAATTGAGATCCTCACACAGTCTTTCCAATATCTACAGTATTACCCCTTTTCAATGTTTAAGTTAATACACATGTGTTTGGTCACAAGACTGAACACTTATAAATCTCTTGAAACTATCTGAGTGTCTAGAATTATGAAACTGGTGGCAGGGGTACAACCCTATATAATTGTACATACTAGTAGTTATAATATGTACAGGTATGTGCTTTCGCTCAGTGAATAGTGGTCGGGATAACTGGGTAATGTAATATGTCAATCACAGATTTTATAGTCCATTTAGTCTGGAATAGGACCTTGTCAAAGACAAGGTACATGTATCTTGATTCTACCAAATTGTGGTCTGGAAGAGGGTAAGTTTAAAGGGGCCACTGACACCCACCCATCAATTATTTCAACAAAGAGAGTGTCTACCCCCCCCCCCCCCCGTCCCCCTCAAGGGCTATAGAGCACATGTTGCTTCAATCTAAAGACCACCAGTGAATATTTATGTCTGGCAACTAGTTCATAGTTCCCTCAAAACTAATGTTATCATGTTTTATCTGATTTTCAAGTTGAATGGTCAAAACTTGTGAAGACCTGCAAGCCAATTTGATCAAGGCCTTTAAAACCTTTAACAAAATAAACCAAATGAGTTCTTCTGTTAACCTACCCTGGTTTCAAGGTACTCCTTTGTGTCATCTGTGCCATCAACAGTGTATGTCCCACTTTGGTTCAAGTAGTAATAGTATGAGGGCTCTGTTAAGCCAAGTTGAGCTGTTTGCAAACAAAGTTAATTTAGGGAAAGGTACATGTAAAGCAACCATTTTGACGAGCTCGGGGTAACACGTGACAGTAATTGACTGACCAACTTGTGACCCTCTGTGCCCAATTTATCCCACACCCACCCCCTGTCTTCTCCTCTGTCAGTGAGCAATTCACTTTCAGACAGGTAATGTAGATACGTGGATGAGGAGAAAGTCCAAGTACACATTGGAGTCACCAAGGATTGAACTGGGTCTTAGACAGGCCACACACCAATCAACTGACCCACATGACCTATGTCACCCAGCCTGACTAATGTCACACTGGGTACCAGTGATAAAGGGCAATAAATCGCCCCCGCAATATTAATATATTGCACTCTTCTAGTTATAGATTGGAAAATACACTTTAGTTATGGGGGTTAAATTTAAAATTTCAGTCAAAATACCTGACATTAACCAGATGTCAAGCAGGTTAACGACATCATTTCACCTCCCATAACTGAAGTAAGTTTTGTAGAGTAAGAGTGTAAGTATGCATGGTATCGCCAATCCTCGGCAAGAGAAGGAGGCTTCGTTGCTCACACTGCACTTGCATTGTGCACCTCTCAGGAAACCCTACAGTATTATGACATCAGTTGTGAAGTTCAACACCACGGTAAACCCAAGCCTGCTTCTTATAAACTATCAAAATTTCTATCTGTTCACAGAAAGTAAGTTTTTTGCATGTATTTTGCATTTTTTTGCTTAGAACATAGCAGTGAACTGTCTTCCAAAAATAACTTTTAACTCTGTGTAGATAAAAACAAGCCACAATGCATGTATGTAATGTAGGGTTTTGCAACATTTGAAGACCACGAATGTTACCTTTATCCTCCTCAGAAGCTCCAAATAGCATCTGATAGAATATGTGAAAGTTTCTTTCACTGACATTTTGACTGACAACTCGTGACTGAAAAAAAGAATTCAATAGGTATTATTAGCTGCAATTTAATACTTTCAGGAATGTCTTACGTAGGCACAACCTTACTGTAACTTTGATTGAATGCATAACACAGAACTATTGAGTAATGAATACTAGTTTTTCTGGGCAAACAAATCACAAAATGATTCCAAGGTATATATTAAAGAAATAATCAAAATTACTTTATGGTACTAGCTTTACTAGCCTTTTCTGTTGATGCTAATTAACAAATAAATTATTAATTTTTAAAGTCAGAGTAGTATTGTTGGATACGAGCTTATGATGGCCGACTCTGTGAGCACTCTGCACCTCATCTGCTATCTAAAAGCTCATATCCAATGCACATTTATGGAACAATCAACTGTTCAATACAATATCCAAATGTATACATTCAGAAACAAATATACTCTTACCTTTTCTAGAAGAAAATTGGAAATTTTTCCACCATCAGGCTGGCCACCTCGTGTGAACTGAATCTCTACGTATTTACCCTGTTAGAAAGGGAATGGCTTAGGAAATTTAGAATGTTTTAAATACACTGTAACTATATGACACATTTTTGAAGTTATCTTTATTGAAATTGCATTGACACCAACTGAACTGAAGAAAAAATGCATAACTTTATAAAAAGAACCATTAATTTTTTAAAATGTATAAAATCAAACAACAGGGATTTTAAGTAAATGAAACTAATACTTACAAATCTACTTGAATTATTGTTGCGTACAGTCTTGGCATTTCCAAAAGCTTCTAACAAAGGATTGGATTCCAGAATGACATCTTTAATTTTCTGTTGGAAAGTTAAAATTAGATAAGTCTATTAGTATCAAATAAATTTTAATTGACAAGAACCAACTGACGTCACATGCATACTAGTTATGTAATGCTTTCGAGTGGGATACCATGGAATATTGTATATCACTTGTATTTTCCGTATACACACAAGCCTTTACATGTAGGTGAGTGTATATACAAAGAAAATGCAAGTGACAAGTGGCATTTTCCATGGTATCCCACAAGAAAACATTGCATAACTAATTTATGCCATGCCTAAATTTTTGGAAAATTTAGGGAAATCTCCAGAAGAGCTCAGAAATCTTCTGAAATTTTAGGAATTCCTATTAACAGTTTTCGAGGAGTGTTCATAAATTTCAAAAATTTTCAAAAAACTTCAGAACTGATGTGATCGAAAGTCAAACTGTTTGCAACTGTTTTCAAAAGTTGAAAAGTATCGGAGCTGATCTTGACAAGACTTCAAATTGCTTCTGATTGGCTGTATTTTTCAAGGCAAGGCATAAATAATATTATAAGATGTAGTACACATTCAATTTGTCTTTCAAATCCCAGTAAGGATAGGACAAAAGACAGACTAAATCTTGATATATAACTGACCTGTACACTGGGGCCTCCCCCAGACACTTTGGCCAAATAGTTCATGATAAACTTTGCTGCCACCGTCTTCCCTGCTCCACTCTCACCACTACAAAATAAAAATATTGTACAGTAGCTTAATAAATTATATCTCAGTTTTTAACCATTCTCATTTTCTATTGCGCAGGCTATACTAAACACACTTGTCCAATTAATATCATATATACAGCCATTAACCATGATAAACATATTTGTCTAAAGGTTTTGACAACCACACTGTTGAAAATTCACATATTTGATTTGTTCTCAAATGTTGACCACATGTTTACAACTACAGACAGATGATGATGGCCATGCACATGTATCTTGCTTGAAAGCTGGTGCCATAAGTTGCTCTTTTCTTGCCTTTGTACCAAACTGAAACCATTGACACAACACACACATGTACACAAAATGAATTGACAATCCAGCTTTTTTAGGACAAATTCAATATACTGGTAATAGCACAAAGATAGACAATGAATGGTTCTTTGGACTAAAATACATAAACAACAGAAAAGGAAGCAGAATGTTTGAATTAAATCGGAAGACTGAAGCTTGTCCAGAGTGGCTTAACAAACTTGGCTCAAAGATTCAAAAATTGTCTGACGTGTTTACTTAGCAAATGATTTAATTATTGAATGTATAAACAATTGAAAAACGGACTGCTGACAGCAGATACAATAATTATAACAAATAAATTCTTGATTTGCTTCTTTCTTTTTTAAAAACTCTTGCAAAGAACAAAGATTATCCAGATGGTGTGGAAACTACTAGACAGTGTTTCATCTCATATATATACTAATACTGTATAATACCTCACAACATACATGTAAAGCAAAAACAATTAATATTTGATTAGGAAAGAAAGGCTTTTATGGAAAATGTTGTCATTTTCAACCTTGATTTCATCTTCAGTTGGTAAATTTATGTTAAAACAAGCAAGGTACATTTATTTATCAGTTACTGTTTTGTAGTTTCTAACACCTGCTATGGTTTCTATTTTTAAGTGATAATCAGTTCAGCATTCCCTTCTTGAATATACATAGAAAATGTGAGCAAGTTTTCTAATTATAACTTATATATTGATAGCACCAGTATTACAGTATATGTACATGGATTCTTCCGATTATTATTTTAAGTCTATTGTGAAAAAAAAAATTTGCAATCATTTAGACAATGCTTAAAAATATAAAAATGAATGATATATTTTTAGTACAGTATACAGTGCCAAAAAACTATAATAAATTGAAATGGTCGTTAGTCATATCATTGTACATGTACATGGATCACTCTATATATTCTTGCTAATTGAGTTACCTCCACCTAGCTAAGACTTCAAACCTGTTTTGATTCATACCTGATAATAACGCATTGATTCTCATTGTCAATCAGCATGTTTCTGAACATGTTATCTGTTAATGCATAGATGTGAGGGGGATTCTCATATGAAGCCTGAAAACCAAGCGTTAATATCAAGAAATAATTTCTATATCAATTATTGATATAAAACGTCAAGAACCACACCAAAGCAGAGTTCTCAAACAAGCTAGTTAGTAACAAGTTTGTCCCTCTATCGCAATGTGAATGCTGCATTGCTTAAAATAAATTGCTTCTTGTTTAAATTTACTACAGCCAAACCTGTCCCTTTGTACAGATCTATCACACCATCTACTTTCACAGATGGGCCCACTACCTAAAACGTATTGAAAACCCTGCCAAGATGTTCCTTTGTCCCTTTTAACATTCTTACCTGAGTGTGCAGTAAGTGCTTATTTAATCAAGATCTACTAGCACCTGCAGTGCACTTATTTATTGTGTGTCTTGTAAGTGATATTGCGTGCTATTCCAGATAATAAATATCCCAAACTGCATGGCTTTCAAGGAACAAACATTGGCATAGTCTACAGGTATATTATCATGCATAAAGCATAATATATATTATTCTTATCAAACAGTACCACTTAAGAAATGATCCATACTTAGCATGGGTTTATCAATAATGGATGCATGCCGGAAGTTTGTATAGCTTCAGGAAGTGTTTGAGTGCTTTTCTAACTTCACAATTTCCAAAGTGCATCCATAACTTGATAGACATACATGTGCACAGCTAAAGCATGCACCACTTCTTAGAGAACTTTGCCATATTTTTATTCAGTAAGTAAAAAAAGGTTCTTTGCAATCTGCTGTTCATCATCAGGTTTGCTTTCAAAAATCATTTTTATAGCAAAGTTCATGTATGGTAACTCCATTTCTTGATCATCAATTTCAATATCTTCATTTTCCACTTAGAAAGCTTTTTGAGCCCAGTGATTTGCTTCCAGCTAAATCTTTTCCGAGCCACTTGATTAAGTTCAGTTTATGCGCCTACGAAGACACAAATACATGCTTGTGACCACTATACATGTACAAAAAGTGTGAAAAAAATGCCTGTTATGTTCTAGCTAACAAGTACTAACAAACATTAAATGTTTACTCACAGCTCCTTGGTACATGTCAACCTCTTTATCTGTGAAGTATTTCATTTGCTTGAAGGGGTTGACAGATATTAGTACAGGACCAATGTATGTCTGTTTGTAGTTAAAACGTCAAGGAAGACTCAAAAGTCATAAGTATTGTTTATAGCTGACAACATTATAATCAATATTTATTTAATATTTATTTATTTATTAATGACAATAAAAAAGTCGATCAATCCAACTGATTGAATGGAGGTAATTGGATTTTATGATTGTACATGTATCAGAATTGCTCAGTCTGTTTCAATTAAGAGCTTACTCTATGAAATGCTCACAGTGCCCGCAGCAAACATCATGACAAAAATCATACCATATGTCTTGATCAACTCGTAGAGATCAAATACACATTCTACATACATGTAGACTACTTCTAGACTTGCTATCCATAAGGCAATGGTCCCAAATTTGAATCTTGATTTGGCCATTGCATGGTTTTCCTTTGCCTTATAAGCCTTGGACTAGGGCAATAAATTTAAGCCATTGTTCCTAAAACCTCACATTTGCCAGGTTTTACTGAAATAGGCTACTGGTTCAATGAAGAAATAAAGTGACTGACATTTCTTGCCTTTATTCTTGAAATCAACTGTCACTGATTCTAGTTGACAGCTCATCAACTCCATCATGTAAACATTGCATTAAATACTGCACATTGCATTCAGCTGCAACATGTGCATTGTTCAGCAACAGCTCATGAATCCCATCTGGCATTGTTCTGCTGCTACAGGTCTGTATCGCACATTCAAAAGAGTAACTAATTAAAAGTAACTGCAAAGACCTTGCAAAGAAGGTTGTAATAAAAGCCCTACTGAGGACTATATCCTGTTTTTAATTTAAATCCCATTACCAACAGAATTTTCAGCTTAGAGAAACTAAAAATTAAAGCCACATTAATTCTTCATTTAAATTATTAAACAAATGTTTCCACATGGAAACACTTTTATTAATTACCTTATAGTTTCCATTTATGGCAACTATTAAATCATTCAACAATTTTTTGAATTTATTCAAGACATTTCTTTTATTATTAATTTTATCCCTGGATAGTTTGGTTAAAGGTGTGTGCCAAGTTTCTAAGACCATGGCAAACTATCTACTGTACAGAAAAAATTTCTTGAATTTGACCAAAATCTGGTTTATGAATATCAGCTTTTTAATGTTACATTTTACATCCCCCATCTCACCCTGTGCAGGTTTTAAATTGATGTTACCCCTCCCCCGTTTTTTGCTTGGGCTAAATGAAGGCTAAATGAAGGATATGTATTCCAACAGCTACATGTACTATATACGTATATACATTTAGTGAGCTGGCTAAAAATTATTAAATTATATGAAGTCACTCACTAAACTAAGTATTCAATGGCAGTGTCAACATATGCAAGGATTGTGCGATTCAACTTGCAGAGCTTAGTTAAAATTTCAGGACCCAGTTGTTCAAAACCCAATTAGAGGTAGTATTTACTAATCGTGGGTTTCAGTAACTCTTCAAAAATAAAACCTACAGAGTTAACCCAGGACTAACACTAATTGGGCTTCAAACAACTGGGCCAAGTTGGTCTTTTACTACTAATATTCTTATTTTAAGAGATTTTTTTCATGGCTGCCACAGTAAGATTGCCAAAAAAGAATTTTCAATGTTTTTTTAGAAAAAAAACAACTGAATTTAGTAGTCGCTGGTCTACAATAGTAGTACAGAGACAACTGGCACTAGAGTTAATAGTCTATCATTGCAGTCACTGGGGCTGAATTTAAAAGCATGCAACTACCAGGGTTGAATCAAATGTGCACACTGCATAAGTGGCAACCACAACTTGGTCCATGCCCGACCCTGAAGCGCAGTCTTCCTGGAAAAAGCTGTACATGCAGAGGTGGCCAGCACAATGTTGGGTTGTTACCCTACTCTTTTAAATGGAGAAGTGAATGGACTCCTTTAAATCCACCGATAAACTATTAATCTGGCACATCAAGAGGCTAGATCAAAGGACCGTATAACACCCCTGTACACAGACAAAATAACAAGCTTAAAACTGTGTTTTCAAAAGCATACCTGTCACTGACAGCAACCCTCACAGAGGGAATGCACTCAGCTGTTAAAATTGCCTGGAGGGGCATTATCAAGTTCAAGATAACACCCAAAATCAATGTACAAAAACAAAGAAAACCGTGCACTGGGTAGTTAGTTGCAAGTTCTTAAATGGCGTGAAATAAAAACAATAAACTCGTAGGGAGATTAGCTTTACAGTTCAGCTGTGGTGTAGAAAAGCCAATCTACCGGTTTGACCATAACTGGATAGCCACACTTCCTAATAATGTCTATGTTGATATTAGGTCGGTTGACATCACTTTCTAACAATCAGAATTTCTAATGAATTTCACCGTAAAATTATCGCTAATCACTCACTAAACAACCCAATGGCAATGACTTTATATGTAGCTGCAATAAAAATGAAATTATGACTCAAACAATATAAAAGTTTGTCAAGAAACTCTAAACACACAGAAGTTTGCCGGTTCTGCAACGACAAAATTTACAATCATTCATTTATAACAATTTTTAACATGCAACGTCTAAGCGGTGAAATTACTGTCAGTAAAGTTTACATTTACAAAATTTTGTTTAACCGAAGAACGAAAGTAAGCGATTGCTTGTAAAATTTAATAGAAGCTAAAATGTTTAAAAATCCAATATATAAGTTACTTCTCTATCATTAGTTCCTCGGATCCAAGTAAGGAAGAACCGAGTTCTTTCGAAATCGAATATCATACATGTATGCCACAAGGATACAAAAATCAAGTCATCCATAAATCTCTTCTTCAGATTGTCCACGATCGCAGATTCTTGGATCTTCGGCAGTAAGGTCATGTCCTCTACGCCACTGGACTTAATGTCTCCTTTACTCTGCCAGTGATACGGCTGCATAAAGGAAGTGAAAGCGATGTCAGCTGAGAATCTAACAGTGACTAAAATAATACAGCAACTCGAATAGATCTGCACACATCTCCTTTAGTTATAAGCACTGTACTCACCATTTTCGTAGATTTGTTTTTCCGATCCAAGAAACTTATAAACTTTAACGATCGTAGTTAGATAAAGTGAAGGAAGTTAACACATGACAGTGACTGAAGGGAAAGATCGCACACCCCTCTCTTTAGCCGGAAAAAGACCAAAAGAAATATCGGCAGTTTGTCCAAACCGCTGCTTTTATTTGCGGCTCAGAGCAGTCCTCAAAGCCGCGCTCCAAATTTGGAGTGTCTATTGTTGTAAGTTTCCGAGGCACGGCCCCAAGTTAAAACATCATAAAACGAGGGTTGTAATTGGATGAGCGCCGAATATTTAGCCAATCAAAATTGGTGTTGGAAATCAATTATGTTGTTAAATATAGGTCTGATAAGCGTGCCGGGCACGATAGAGTCATAACACTATCTTTGTCTTCAAACAGAAATGAATAAAAACTTAAAATTCGGTGCTAAAATTTGCTTGTTTTTATGTACGTTGTGAAGTCAAGCTAAAGTACCTTTCTGAAATCATTTTCAAACACAAAACAAAAAAAAACTCGGCTCCGAAAAGCGCTTTCTCGGCAGTGCGTTTTGTCAATTCTTTTTCCACTGAAGAATTGTCTTTGTGGATTCAAAAGATCTCAAAAGCTTGGGGGCTGATTAAAATGCTGTCAGCATAGAAACAGTAAACAATCGGAGTCTCAGTTTCTATTACTTTCTGGAGTCTAATTGATAGCATCTGTTATTTGCCGAATGATCTAATGGACAGTAGCTGTGGTTTGTGGTTTAACAGGTGGACGAACAGACCGAACAGGCAAACGGGTCAGTGATTGGCTCTTGTTTGTGATATTGCGGGATAACATTGTGTCCGCACGGCAGGGGGGAGCAAGTTCTTCGCGATGATGCAACCAGTAAGGTATTTTTTTTGTATTAACATAAATGTATCTACGGCGATTCCCCGCAAATCTTGTTATTTTTCAAGAGAACACGTGTCACTGTTTACAGTATGGTAATTAGTTGCCACCGACTCGCATAGCTGAGACAAAAATTATGTGAAGACGGAAAAATTGGTAATTTTTGAAAACTCTAATGCTGTCGAGTCATATAACCAATATTAAACGACCCAAGTGTCATGAAAATTAATATCTGAAAGAACATTGAACTTCAAGGATTGATTGACCAATATGAAAAATATTTTTAGATTATTAGTTCGTCGCGTAACGTAAGTATATTTATGCCTTTAATATTGCTCAATTTCTCAGTGGTCTGGAAGCAATAATTCCACAAAGAGCTGAAATTTATATATTTTTTAGAAAACTTTACCATTCCTTTTCCAAAATTTAAGTTTGTTTAAATTTATGAGAATTTCTTGTCGTGGTCGGAACTGTCGTTGCAAATTACCGGTTAGGCAGTAGCAACAAAAGATGTTTATCTGATATGTTTATAGTATTAACATTTCACTTTAGAAAGAACCATTTGACATTTTCCTTATAGCATCATATTTCAAGTGATTTTAGCAAAACATATACCCTTCAAAACTTTGTGACAAAATGTAATTATCAGCAACCTTGCTTGAATAATTATCATTCAAATCCTTAAAACCCACACAGCTTAGAATTAAGTGATATTAAGGACCTCCTCCATTTTAGCAAACTCATCAAATTTTTATCAGATGGAAGTTACCCACAACAAATGTTTCCCAAGCAGGTTGAATTTTCGAATTGGCATCATTTTAAGATTTCTCACTGAACACTGAACAACAGTATGTAGTACATAGTCAAAGTTTTGTTCTGAAATTAACCAACAAAACGTCCAGTCAACCTTTTATTTCACTGCTTTTAATGACGGCCCAAGGGGGGTATAAGTTGTTATATATTGATGGCACCAGGAACAAACCCAAGCAGGCAATTGTCCTGTTTGAATGGGACGAGTCTAATTTCCTATTGTTACATTATGCAAATGTTAGACTCCAAAAGCCTGATGATGATATCATGGGAAAAGAATGTAGAGTATTGTTTAAATTTAATGCACCTGCAAAAACCAAACAAAGTATAAATTCAAAAGATAACAATTAAAAAATAATCCATTTATTTTTAAATTTATTGCTCAGTTAAAGTTATAAAACAAAACTGGTTTTTAGAATAATATAACAGTCAAAATTTTATGGAACATATTTGTTTTGGATAAAATTCTTGCCAAGGACACAACCAAAATTAACTATTATTATAACCTTGGCTAGCAAACTTCGACTTGGTGGGCTACAGTGCGATGATTTTGATATTGTACAAAAGCAAAGTCTTTTAATCTAATACAGAGACAAAAGTCTCTCCCTGGCTATATGCAGTTTGCTTGGGAGAGGGGTTATGATCAAGAAAAAAAAGAGCAAGCTTCTAGGAAGGTCTGTCTGTCTGGGAGTGTGGCATACACCCACAGGAACTATTCAATTTTTAAAAGTCTCAAGTGTTGTTTCCAGCTTTTTGAAGCAATATTTTCTACACAATGAAAACCGTTTTCCTGGTTCGGCTTTTGTTTCAACAATTTCACTTTCTGGTACAGTATCACAAAATAAGTTTTTTTTAGTATGGACATGTATACATATTCATTAACTCATTTAGAACTATTTTTGGATGTTTGAGATATTGTTTTGAAGGTCAATTTTAAAATAAATAAGTCTTGCAATGGCAAAACTTCCTGCCCAGAAACCAGAAAAAAAAACCCTCTGAAACAACCTGGGTTTGTATACCTTCACATTTTTGAAAGTCTTGGACTCTCCCATAGTATTTGTAGGATTTTTCCTTTCTGATTTTTCTGGGAGCATTTCAAAATTACACCAAATAGATACATAAAGGGGGTTGTCAACACACTTTCCTAGTACTTTTCCAAAATTTTAGTTCCATCCCCAGGATTGCCAATTATTCCTAATTAAGAGTTCCACATGTGTGGGGTTTTAGAAACTACTTGGAATGAATTTATGTTAAGTTTTGGAGTTATATTTTCTTTCACGCAACTTCTAGAATAGTCCTGAAATGTTAGACCAACTACCAGAGAACTCTTGGAAAATGAAATAGAGTTCTGGAAATCTTAAAAACATTGATTTTCTAAATTATTCTGACTTCTGTTCTAATTAATAGCAGATTAAAATCATTAACTTCTTGTTCAACAAGAAGTTAATGATTTTAATCTGCTATTAATTAGAAAGTGTGTCGACAACCCCCTCACCTACCAATTATGATATAGTAATCGACTCCTACACAGAATGAAATACGGTATAATAATTTATTATATATAACTGTGTAACTATATAATATATAATGAATGATATGGACTGGAGAATTAATACTTCAAGGTGTTTTATTGCTCAAGAAATTTGTTTTGGAAGGGCCAGAGACCCTCTATATATAATACATGCGCGATGTATATATTATACAGAGAGACAAATGGTATTATGATGATGTTGGCTTTCCATTGACAAGTACTTGACAAGGAGGATCAAAAAGATACTTTGCCAAACCAGTCAAAGAACTTGTAGTTTAAGAAAGCAAAGGTAATGGGCTTACAAACTCCTTGAATACCTTTAATATTGCATATTGTAAAACAAATATTTCTGTCGTATGTTTGGTGCCACAGACTACAACAATGCTACAACCAAACACTGATGAAAAATTAAATGACAGATATATTTGTTTTACATGCAATATAGGGATTCAAGGACTTTTTCCAAGTTTGTCGCCTTTTATTCTTAGACTATGTAATTTAATTACGAATATAAATAGCAGTAAAGGGACACCTGATATAACAATGCTAAGTATGATATCTAATTGAATCAATATGTACATCAATACTGTATCTTCTTCTTTTCCTTTCACCTGCTTAAAGTGCTTAGTTTTTCACACCTATTTTTAAGACTGGTCACTAAGAATACTATATTTTCACTTCTATATTTCAATATAAAAACATCGCAGGTGGAAAAACGGTTTGCAAGGAGAAAGACAATACATAACTGGATGTCACTTATATTCTGATAAGCAAAATGTTCTTGCAGGACTGCAGTGATGTCCTGGTTCACCTGTGAAGCAAGCACTAAATCAGGTCCACAGGCAGGATTTTTGTTGGTGGGGGGGTGGTGCAAATTTCATAAAGTTGGACTCTTAAAAGCCAAATTTGTGGGACAAACACGACTTATGGCTGTTTTTTTTTTATCAGTCGTTTTGATTTACGGTAGCACCAACTGTTACAATAAACCTATTCGGGCTTCTTCATCATCTTATTAAGCCTCCAAATAAGGACCTTTTTTGATCTCTGTGGGGGGGGGGGGGTTGCATACACACCCTGTGCACCCCCTGCCTTTGAGCCTGTTAATAGAGGGAGAGGAGAGGGGGATGGGAGAAAACAATTGAAGAGCAGTGACTGGGGTAATAAATGCCAAAGGGAGAGTTCTAAGAAAATCCCCTTCATTATTTTCTAGCTCTCCACTCACCCCCACACCCCACCCTCTTTAGTGCTTATGACACAGGCTTCATTCTGGTTAGACATTGCCCAACCACTAAGGTCCCGTCCACAGGTATCTGGATATTTTTGAATCCAAATATTTGTTGCAGATTTAGAAAAATTTGCATCCACACATTCGAATCAAATTCACCCGTCTACATGCATTCATATTCACTGTAGTCCCCATGACTTGTCTACCAATAATTTAAGTTGAGCATGCTCAAAGCAGTGCGTCTAGTGAGTTATTTGTATATTTGAATAATTGTATGAATATTAGAATATTCACTCGATTAAGACTGGATCCAACTTTGTTACATCATTAGAGTTTAAAAATGTGGATTCCACATGGTTCCAAAGTGTTTGCAGATTCAAAAATTTCCACTCTGGAGAGCGGATCCAAAAAGTTGCAGATTTTCATGCGGATTTGCTGGATTCTATTGTCGAAAGGTGATTCTGGAAAGAAAATTTGTAGATTCAAAAATATTTGGATAAGTGCGAATGGGGCTTAAATAGAAGAAGGCAAGTTGTTCATTGTTCATCTGAGGAATCATCTTCATTAGAACTGCCACTGTCTTCTGCTATTGTCTCCAATTCTCCATTCTGTACAGTAGTCCCAGTTGCCACATCTCCATTTGAGACTTGAGGAGGATCACTGGGGTCCAGGCCCTGGGATTCACCTGAGGATATCTGGGCTGAAATGGATACAAGTACAATATAACAATGAAAAAATAATTTCTTGGAAAATATTATTGGGTGAGATATTATGACAGTTTTTACAAAAAAATTGAAATATCAATTGAATTTTAAATTTATAGAAAAAAATGAAAATGTTTTATAGTTATTATAATAAAACGATAAAATCTTTTTGCACACTAGGAGTTAAATTGCTTTTGACATAACTGAGTAGGGGTTCTGTTTTATAGTTTGACAATATTTGAAACTACTTTTCAAAGATGTTAAAAAACCAGTATAAAATCAAGGATTTCAAAGTCCTTGAAAAACTATAAATGAGATGAAGGACCAAATGAACCTTACTCTGTTTAACATAATTTGACCAGCAGATTAGTCATACCTGTAGGAATAATGTGGCAGTCATTGTAATATTCCTGGCATTGCATTGTTTCTTGATCAAAGTCAGAAGACCCTCCATAGACAACTAGGTGATCACCTGCCACTGTCGCTGTATGCACCCCCCTGGCTTGTGGCACTGTTCCTTGTACTGACGGCTGCATCCATTCATACTTGTCTAAATAAAGATGGTCGAAGTGTTGGTTTTGGTAGTTCTTGTGAGTATATGCATATTCTGAAGTTGATAAACTACCAATTTACAGTGTTCCCACTACTTCTGCTTGGGACCCCTGATTTCTATAGTAAGGTGAAGAAGATTGAAATTTGCACACCATTTTTAGATTTTGCTCAATTTTTTTACAACAAATCACATCACCAGGGGTTAATGGGAACCATGAATTTAATTGCATGCCCTACCAAGTTTTGCTGGTTTTTCTACATCCCAGCCAAGGGACTCACTCCACATCTTAATTCAATTTTAGGGTGTTTTGTTAATGGCTGTTCGATTTCCATATCCCAAAAATGTAGATATTCTTTAAGCACTTTATAGAGTATCCCAAACTATCAAGTTATTATACCTCTTCCTATTTTCTAAACTCCCTTTTCCTCTCTTCCCTTTTCCTTTCCCTAATCTTCTCTTTCCTAAATCCTCTTCTTTTCACTTTCCCAACTCCTTTTCTTCCCTCTCTATCCCCTTCTCTTCCCACTTCCTTCTATCCCATTTCCAACCACTTTTCTCCCATTTACCCCCATTTCTTTCCCTTTTCTCATCCTCTTCTCTCCCCTTTCCCATCCCTTTCATTCCCTTCCCCTTCTCTTTTCTTTCCCATTCACCAGTCTGTCCTTTTGCATTCTCTTCTCTTCCCTTTCACATTTTGCAACCTTTTCACATCCCTTTCCCATTACTTATTCTCATCCCTTAATATCCACTTTCCCATCCCTTTCTTTTCCTCTTCCCTCCCTAATCTCCCTTCCCATCCTTCTCTCTCCAACTTGCCATCCCCTATTCTCTCATTTATAACCCCCTAACCTCTCAATTGCCACCCCCCCATCTTCCATTTTGCCATCCCTTATCTCCAAATTACCATCTCCTTTTTCCCGTTCCATTCCATTCCCTTCCTTCTCCTTCCCATTCCCCTTCTCTCTTTTTTCCTATTTCTTTCTCTCCCTTCCCAATGCCATAGTCTCTCCTTTTCCATCACCTTATAATTTAACTTGCATGATATGGGTAAATTATCTTTAAGTGAGTCAAACAGTTTGACAGTTGCTGAACAGCTTACCTAAATCAAATATATGGATGTCGTTAAAATGGGTATTCTTCAAACTTCGACCACCAGTCACCACCATACGACAGCCCACAGAAGTACAAACATGAAATGACCTTGGTTCAGGTTGCCGCCCCGTTGTTGGTCGTTGAACCCACTGCATGGTTTCTAGAAAAAGGAAATTTGTTTATCAAAGGAGTACTGTTTTAATTGTTATTAACTGCTTCAGGGACCTTGTAAGTCTCACATTATATAATTGAATGCATCTAGCTAATAATTTTCTTGTAAGTGATGGACAAGTTTTATAACTCGAGATTTACATGTACAGACACAACTCTTTTTAAAAATGAAATGGAACCCTCCTCCCCCCCCAAAAAAGTAAAAACTCTGTCCCCATCCCCACCCCCTGACCTGTCATATACCTGTCTGAGGCTTCCTCATCCGTACCTGTATCAAGAACATAGAGGTCGTTTTTTCTTCCACTGCTATCTCGGCCTCCAAAAATGACCAAATTCTGCCCAATAAGGCACATGCCATGTGCTGCTCGTGGGGTGGGGTTATTTGCAAGCCCAGGACTCAGCTTTTCCCAGCTGTTACTCACTGTGGTGACAATAAGAATATACTGGTAATCAATTAAAACAAAGTTTAGTGCCTTAATGCTCTGACACAATCTGAGTGCTTTCACTTACAGTACTCACCAGTCAGTTCATTTGAGGCATATTATTTAAATTAAGAAATATTTTTATACTTTCTTTGTGATATTTATTTTAAAAAACTAGTTACTCAATTCAGCAGCAAAATAGGACAAAAGATTCTTTAAGTGGAATATAAGCAGTCTCATGATGGAATATTCAAGTGATAACATGTGGGCTTGGATAAACACTACATTTTGGATTATTTACAAAACCACATCATGCGTACCATACACATACAGTAATTTGACAGGAAATATATATTCAGGACAAAAGTGAAACTATTATTAAATAGCACTGGAAATCTTTAGTTGGTGAATTTTGGGGGTCTGAATCTTTAGGACTTTCAAAGGGATCTTTAAGGATTGAAGTACACTGTCAGTACTTACTCCTGACCAGTAAAAAAGTTTTTGAATTTGGGCATTCAATTTTTCTCACTTATTTGCTGTGTTGCAGTTTAAATAAGTACTTCTTTTTGCAAATCCTCAAAATTCTGATTTGTTTGGACACAAACTGAAAAGCAAATTGAAGATTTGCCTAATAAAGCTGAAGAAACAAAGCTTTACCCACCAGTATCATAGCTATAAAGGTCATTGAACCAGCCAAACTCCGCTTCCCCTGCTTCTGACTCATCTCCTTCCAGATCGTCCAGTGGACCAAAACCTCCGAAGAACAAAACTTTGGTTCCCATAGCAACAGCACAGAGTTTGTCTCGCGGACAGGGTGGCTCACCTGTAGCTGTTTTAATTTCTCTCCATTCCATAGTTTCTACCAGGGGAAATTCAAAATGTCATTTTCTCTCTTAAAGGCTAACTTTTTTATACACAATCAAGCATATGATATCTTTCAATATTTAACACCTTAGCTTACAGTGGTTCCAAAACTGAAAGACACTTAAAATTCTTATACCAAGGAAACTTGTAAGTTTGGAAACCCCTCTTGGGATTTCTTATTAGAGGTTTTAAGTTTTATGGATTGGCATAATCCCAGGAGGAGGGGGGTGGTCTGAAGTTGAACTCAATCCTAAACTTCAAAAAAGGGCCAAACTTCATGCCAAATAGAATAAATTCCCCGCTTTTCATCACTACTCTTTTCAAAAAGTATATATTGATAAACATCAACATCTTCTGAAGAGAACAAAAATTTTGCCCAATCTTTATTCAAGTGCTTTATGTTGGAAGAGAATCTAAAACATGAGTCAGTATGGGAAAAGAGGGGATTTCTGGAACCCGCCCCCTTAGGCAAGCCCCTGGTGCAGGGACCGCAGGGCACATTTTGGATTGGTGGGACTAGCACAAGCTCCTTAAGCATGAGTACTCTTGGGGGTCCGGGGGCAGGCTCCCAAGAAAATTTTAAAATTTAGGAGCCTCTAAAATCACCAGAAATGCATTAAACTATATAAATCTTATTGAAAGTTTGTTAATTTTTTGCCTTTGTTTTGAAAGCACCGAGAAATTATCGGTGGGGCTAAAGCCGAGCCAGCCCCATAGCTCCGCAGTCCCTGGGAGAAAAGGGGGGTTCTGGAATCTGCCCCCCTTAGGTACGCCCTAGTATTATAACAAATACAAACCTATGTTAAGAACATGTAGATCATTGAGCCAACCACAATCTCGACTGAGTCCTCCAAACACATACAGATTTCTCCCTACTGCAGCCATGGCTGCCGCAGATCTTGCCACTGGCACTTGTCCACTGCTTAGTGGTTTACTCCAGCTCCGACAAACTAACCAAGAACAGAAAATTGTTACATAATTATTGTTTGTACTGACCAGGTGGTAGATGGTACAATATAAGGTTGCATCGGTCCTGATCTTGACTGAAACCACAAACTGACTGACATCTTTTTTGAATTTTTGGAACATGTCAAAAAAGAAAATGACCAATAAACTGTTTCATGTTTTACAATATTATCAGCATTAGCATATGATCGGGTTATTCCCGAGATTTCGCCGTATTTATTCTTATTAAGTACTTATCATTACCGTATCAAATTAGTTCATGCAATTTTGGCGCGAAATCACGGCGAAATGGAACATTGACAAAATTTGAAGGCTCGGGATTTATATGCATGGATCTAACCGAACGTTTCACAAAATAAATCCAGAAGTAACATCGAAAACCAACAAACCTGTATCAAACACCAAAATTTCTCTTGATTCGGACACTTCGCCATCCTTTCCCAAACAAACTCCGCCAAACACGTAAAGCTTGTCGCCAATGCTCGCTGCACAATGACCATCTCTCGGCTTGAAATCCTTCCCTCCATCCAGTTTCTTCCACTCCACTTTTATGTTATTCAGTAATCTCTGGCCGTACGTAACTGATCCCGAAACTTCGTTTCCCATCTTTTTGATTCGATTAAACTATAAAAGTATGAAAGTAAAACTTCTTTACATTTGGCGCCAAAAACAGCTTTTATCCGTCTCGTACCCAGTCGCTTTCGAAATAAGCGCGATCGTTGCTTGGGACGGATGATTGAAAGCGCCTGGGTACGAGACAGTTATCTGTTCATGGAAACGAGGCTACCAAGATCAAGATGGCGGATGATTTGACCTTGTTTTCACGGAATCTTCCAAAAGTGGCAAGTCTCTCTTTATATAATATTACTATTCAAATTTTTTTGTTTACAGTGTCTTTTACGTAAATTTTTTTTCTTTAAATCACAAGAGAGATAATTTGAGACTAAAATTAAGTATTGTGTGATGTCAGGAGCTTCATGCTCATTTGAATGGATCGATCAGTCCAGAAACTATTGGAAAGCTGATCAAAATGAAACACAGGAACCAAGGAAAAGATGGATTTGTTGTCCCTTTGGAATGGCAAGTCACCATCGAGAAGGAGGATAAAAGAACTTTGGAGGAGTAAGTGATATACCGCGTCATTAGTTTTCTCTTTGCTCAGTCATTCAATAAGTCCTTGAAAGATTTAATCAATTAATGTCATTCATTGACACTGGTCGTTGAAAAATCGTTGAAAAAAATATTTTGAGGTTTATATAAACTCTAAGCCGTTCAGTATTGAATAATTGTTAAATCCATGATATAACCTTTGCAGATGCTTTAAACTATTTGGATTAATTCATCAACTTGTGGACAATACTGATGCAGTTACTCTAGTAAGTGTGATTGAGATCCTCCTTTATAACTTAAATCCGATTTATTTTATTGGCAGTGCATGCAGCAGTTGTTTGCTGAAGAAATGAGTTCATTTGTAGCTAATCATCAACACAGCAGCTTAGTGCTGTTTAATAACCATATTTATTTGAACTAGCACTCCTCTCTAATAAGTGCCCTCTGAAAAGTCCAAAAGTTGAATATTAAGTGCCCCCCTCAAATAAGTGCCCTCCAAAAGTACTAAAATCACTGTCTGGAGAGCAACATAGAATCAATATGTGGCACACCTTAGCACCCCTTCTGGGTTCTGTGGTTGTAAGAGATATATTAGAAAAGAAATTGTCAAACTTCCCTTAACAAGAAATAGTTAAAACTAGCAGCTTCCCAACCATATGGTGGGTACTCAACCACCCCACCACCACCAAGAGGAATGTGGCGGAATGCTACTGAACTGGGTTTGACACTGAAAAAATAATTGTATTAAGTCTGATTCTAATGGTACTCTGGTTGTCTCAGAACATGTAGCTCATTGGTTAGAGCAACTACCATTTCATCAAGGTATCATGGGTTTGAATCCCACTTGAGACAGTTTAGTTTGTTTTCTTTTGCCTCCTTATACCTCTCTGATGATGATCACATATTACTTAGGCCTAATTTAAAGTTTTTAGAGTTACTCAATTATGATCACCATACCAAACAGACATTTTGAGTGGCTGGAAAGGGACAACACTATTTTAAGACATGTTCTCAACTCTCTCATAAGGCCCGTAGGCAGGATTTTTGTTTGGGGGGTGCAAATTTTGTGGGACAAACACACTTATTGCTGTTTTTTTTTTTTATTACGGTATTATTTTAGTTGTTTTGATTTTCAGTAGCACCAACTGTTACGATAAACCTATTCAGGCTTCTTCATCGTCTTATTAAACCTCCAAATACGGACCTTTTTGGGTCTGTGGGGGGGGGGTGCATTGCACCCCATGCACCCCCCTGCCTACGGGTCTGCTCATTGTTCTGTGTTGTAAAGGTGACCTGTGATGTCATAACAGAGTTTGCAGAGGATGGTGTGAAGTATCTGGAGTTACGTAGCACACCAAGGGCAAACCCCAAAACAGGTATTTATAGAACTTAACAGTACAGATGATGACTATTTTCACTTGCACTCAGTGACTGCCTACAGGTCATTTATTAAAATCTGATGTAAGGAAAGCTGAAATAGCCAGTCTTTGTGCACTTAAGGTGACTTTCATTTTCAAAACTTTTAGGAGAAAAAATTTAACGTGTTGCAAACAAACAGCCATCATTAGAAGAACTTGGGGAAAATGAAAGAAATTATACAATATTTTAGTACTCAAGGAGCTGGGAACTGAAATTAGAGTAAAGTTTAGCAATAACTATTTCATTTGTGTTTTGAAGTTAAAAAAAAAACTTGCTAATATAAATGAATTTTCATTTTTGCTATAACAAGTATTTTTTTGCCCTTGCTGAATTTGAATCACAGGAATGACAAAGCAATCCTATGTTGATGCTGTGCTATCTGGAATTGAACAAGCCAAGAAGACAGTTCCTGGCATAGTGGTGAGGTTGGTGTTTTCACAGAGTAGACATGAGCCATAAAGCCCCCAGTGGTGTCAGTTGAAACTTATAACAAGAGTTAGAGAATTGGAGGACTAAAGATACAATTGAGACAATTGCCCTGTAAGTTCTCTATTTCTCATGGGCAGGTCCAGAAACTTCAAAAAGGGGAACTGCTGATAAGGCTCCAGAAATTTTGAAGGAGGACAAGGGAATTTTAATGTGGAGCAGGGGCAGAAGAAGTGGTATAGATGCCCATAGATATGATCTGCTACATTTTTCTTGTTCAGTTTATACAGAACTTCATTTTGTAAAAAAGTGATATTAAAAACCCATCCTTTGAAATGACAACAAGCTGTGGTAGAAATTGTATAGAACTACATGTACCATGTGTATCCCATGTTTTTGTCATCTAGGTTCTTGCTAGCCATAGATCGAAAGGGGGGTCCAGATGAGGCAATGGACACCGTTCAGTTGGCCATGGCTTACAAAGAGAAGAGTGGAACTGTTCCTGGAATAGATCTGAGTGGCAATCCCTTAGTGAGTGCATAATCATGGAAATCTGTTGTAATATTGGAGTTTAACTAGTGTAAAAGAATGATATTCAAGCTAAGAATAAGGACGCATGTCAAATCTTTTTTTTATCAAACAACGACTTTGTTTGCATATTAAATACAGTTTAAAGAAACTTTGAGTTTAGCAACAGGTAAAAAGGGCCAATTCTTTCAAACAACTAAATAAATATAAACTATGATTTTAAAGATTTTTAAGAGATGAAAATGCAATCCTGAATTTTAGTCTATATTGCTTTAAAATTGAAGATAAAAATTACAATATCAACAAATTCAAAAGCAAAGACTT